>JBBJLR010027646.1:0-12780 GCA_037577145.1 Brachypetersius gabonensis
ACCCGAACTGTTCTCTTTAGTTTTCATGTTTTGGCCCACGTGCTGGTTTATTTCAGTTCCTTTGTTTTTTCTTTAATGAAGTTGAATAGAAATGTCGGTCCGCGTTGGTGGTCTACATGTTCATGCTGAGCAGGCTCGGGACGTGACAAATGTGCACTACACTAATGTTGTTGTCTCTCTTGCGGGTATTTTCAACTATATATCTAGATATAATTTTGTTTAATTCTGTCTGAATTAAAGAGTTAAGTGTTTGCCGTGGAGAAAAATCAAGTTTTAGTTGCTTTCATGTCGTTGCTTTGTCTACTCTTTTGGTAGCAGAGCTCACGTTATCACCTGCGTTCTTAGCCACCAATTTTGTGACGGCATGTGACGATGTGAGGTGCTTCAGTAGATTAGAGTTGCTTGTCACCGATGCAGAGACTCTTTTTTCCTGGACATAAGCTGCATGTTACATAAACATTTTGTTGGTGTGTGTGCGACTGACCTTGTGTGTGAACACCCGCACTACTCTGTGTCTGATTGGCAAACAATGGAAATGTACTCAATCTAAGCCAATCATCGCGTTTTCAGTTACACCACGTTTAGAGACACACCAATCATCATCACTGGTTATGTGTCCCGCCCCGCCCCCGAACACACACACACACACACACACACACCCCAGAGAAAGAGAGGTGCTATGGCTGAGAGAGATGCTGCTGGTATGAAAACCGCTTCACTGTTTTCAGTTATAGCAACGCGCATTTTATTGTCAGTAACGGTAACGGCGTTGTCTCGGGGAAAACAGTCATTCGTTTGATTACTCGTTACTTAAAAAAAGTATCGCTGTTAGTAACGCCGTTTATTTATAGCGCCCTTATTCCCATCACTTGTTAAGATTTAAAAACCACTTTAAAGTGACTCAAGCGTGATTAGCTTGTCCCCATGGTAGTGGCAGAAGGTCCTTTACAGGTTAAAGATGGTGAAATGAGGTTTTTCTTCACCAGTCATATCGTGCTTTTCCGCTGTCTGGCTAAACACATGCATTTAGACACCCAGTGTTCCAGTTGGTTTAGATTTAGCAGCAATAACCAACTGGAAAATTTGTTTAACTTAATGTTTTCATGGTCCTCACTTCACTCATTCTGGAACAGGGAAGGGTATTCTAAAATGTCTTATTTAAAATGTCTTTGTGGACGATAGCCCTTCACAAGAGACATTCCAATATCACTATCCAATTTCCATTAAATAAAAATCCTTTAAATACGTTGTCTGGCTTCCACCAAACACCGAATTTAACAATTATTATTCTTAACAGTGAACATATGGTGGTGGTTGTGAGATATGAGGTGACTTGATCTCCAGTGAGATTCTTTCATAAGACCCTTTAGCAAGGCTCCGTGAAAGCAGTTTCGTAAAGAATGCTGGGGCCAAAATTTTTCCTTCATGATGGAAGGCTGATCTCCAGTAACAGGAAGCATCTAACTAAAGTTTACGGCTGCATTTACTTTTTAGTACAGACAGTATAAGCTTGGACAAATATCTTTCCATTGGTAAATGAAATCTCTTGCGTTAAAAAACTGCTTTGTAATCCTTTGAAAGAGGACTTGAAACCTTTTAGAGTGACGCATATAAAAAAAGAGGAAATTACACCAATAATTTAAGACACTGAGGATACACATGTACCTTGTATTATATAGCACAATAAAAAATAATTGAGGAAACACTCAATCAGCTGAAGGAAGAGACCTCAGGAGGAACCAAGATTCAAAAGGGGAACCCGTCCTCCTCAGGCCGACTCAGAGAGAGAGAAAAGTGTCTCAATGGGGATAAATAACAAGAGAGGGATTAATGAACAACAATGGTGGGCGGATACATGCAAATATCGCTAACACTGATCAGTCTCGATATTGATCGATACCAGTGTAATGAGATCAATATAGTCACAGTAAGGAGCGACACACTCTTCTCCTCCTCCCCTCTCTTTTTGTAGTTTGGAGAGATAATTTTGCGTTCTTTATAATTTAAGAAAAATCGTTTTGGTATTGTTCAGCTGTTATTGCTATTCTGATAATACAGTATTGTCTATTTATTAATTTACCCAAATTCTGTCCTAAGTAATAACCCAAAGGACAAATCACCAAAACACACAAAAGTCATGTCAATTAATTCAGACTGAGCAATTGCAAATTCAGTAATCTACACTTAATTACGAAAAAGTATAGATATTGGTATGGGCGATACTGGCCCTGTATTTACTTGGTATCAGATCCATACCAAATATTGTATTGCCCCTGTATTTATAACCTCGGTATATGACGTCACATGACTGAGTGGCGTCATTGGCAGAGGTTATAAATAGAGGTGCAATACTACAAAATGTGGTATGTGCCTGTCCTAACTGTAGAAGGTCCGGCTTAGATAATAAATCAATAGAAACAAAACACCCATAATAACTAATAATAACTCATTAAAACTCGACAAACCATTGTAACTCATCGTAACTGATAATGTTTCCCCTCTCCTCAGTCTGGGTGTTTGGGATTGGAATGATAGTGTACTATTAACTCTCTTTCTCTCAAGCATTTTCAAAATAGCATTTTCCACCAGATTTTACAGTCTCATTTTATACAGGTTTTTAGTGTATGTAGTTTTTATGTTGTCTTTTGTCTTTGTAAGTTTATTTTGCGGTGTAGCGAGTTGTAAAAAGAGCCTACAGTTTCATCACTTGGACACTAGATGGCGCCAAAACAACGTCAGAGTTGGTGGAAACACGATTGATACCGAATGTCTTATTTTGCGTTACTTTATTCTGCGTTTTACGGTGGCATTGCTGCATTCAGTCAGTGTTTTTTTCCGATTCATTGTTAGATGGATCTGTACACAATCCCATAAGCATAAGTGACCATAAGTGATTTTGTAAGTTATTCATAGAAATGACTATTATAATAGCAATAACAATACAATAACTTTTTTTTCTTAAGTACACAAAACTATCACAACAAACTACAAAACAAAAACAAAACAATATGTTTCCTCTTTGGTGAACTTCTTTTCTGACTTGGAAAAAATAAAAAATAAAAAACAGGTGAAAAAACAATCAATAAAGTGCAAATAAAATACTATGTAATATGTATACACAGTACAGTATAACATAAAATGTTCAAATGTATAGTCTAAAAAATGTACCGTATAAAATCTAGGCGTGTAAATATGGACAACTGTACTGCAAAAATATACATATATGTATGTAAACAGTAAGTGAGACTAAATTGCACATTTAAAAGACAATGTAGATTTCAGCAAGTTATATGCATGTGCACAGTGAGTATATGTATATAAGTATATACACAGAGTGGATGTATAAGTAAGATTAAAACACTGTAGATGGAGTGACCAGCCTTGACAATAGCATTAAAAAAATGCACATTTTAAATTGCATTCTAAATTGCACATTCTCCTGAACAGTAATAGCTTCACCCAAAATGTATCATACAAATTGCACTTAGTAATATTGCAAATACGAGAAATTAAGCAAAAGCTCCCCTGGTTTACTGGATGTGTGTGTCTGTGCATGTGTGGCAGGTCTTTCTTGTAGAACCAGCACAGACTCTGCAGCAGATTTTGTCTATGGTCTATTTTTTTACTGATGTGGCGCTACTTAAGAGCGGGATATGTTTTAAAGGCACCAAAATGGCATCCAAAATGCCAGAATATGGCAGGAAACCAACTCAATTCAGAAATTGAGAGAGTTAATTAAGTTAACTAAATAGAGATAAAATAGTCCGACTACGCCACCCTGGGAATTTCACACCCCAGTAAAGATAGTTGGCGGTTAGCGTTTCGGCATTCCAATGAATATTACTCATCGTAGAAGATAATTCGAGTCTTAAATCATGAAGCATTGTGTTCATCGTTATTTGTGAATTTATATTATCGAGTCTACCGCCCTGAAATCCGACGACATAAGAAGCTGCAATTTTAAGTTAAAGCACGAATTACTTAAAAACCTTACAACGCAGAAAGATCAAACCAAGCGCAAAATGACTCTGATTTGTGAATGTTTTCACAACCCACACTTTGTCTGTCAGAGAGCGGTAAATCCAAATTACAGATGCATGAAAATGAATCATTTTCTTGGAACCACTTTAAAACATACGTAATAACAGTAATGGTAAAAAAAAACACTGGAATTAGAGTTGTGAAAAAAAAAATCACAAATGGATTTTTTGCAAATTATGGAAGGGATTGTGATAAAGATATAGAATCAGGGTTACTTCTGATTTCTGAACTTGTATTAAAATAATGTAATCTGCCTGTCAAGTGGTGTTAAAGAGACGCTATTTTAAATATTTATAATAAATACTTTTTTGATAATCATACTGTGTTGTTTCTTGTTACTGTAGTTTTTATATTGAAACACAATTAGTTGATACACGAATTACATGGTTTTTCATAGGTATATGATTTGTGAAAGAGTTCTAGACTAGAAAACATAGTCAAAATCACTGGAACAGCCTTATCCTGGTTTAGATCATAACTGAACGTTTGTAAGAGTTAACGGGAAATCCTCAGCACCCACCAAAGGAAAATATGGTGTCCCACAAGTTTCTGTATTAGGACTCGTTTATTTACTTTGTACATGCTGCCATAAGAAACGATTAACATGGGATTAGCTTCTACTGCTATGCAGACGATACACAGCTTCATATCTGCCAACCCAGATGATAAAATAAGATTAAATAAGATTGGCCAATGCATTATGATACAAAATGTCACAACATTCTTTTATTCAATGCAGATAAAACTGAGGTCCTTCTTCTAGGTCTGAAAGCTGCTAGAAACAAACTGTCAGGTCTAATGCTGGATCTCGCTGGTTCCTCAGCCTCTCCAGCGTTAACTGTAAAGAATCTCGGTGTCACAACGAATTACAATCTTTCGTTCGACACACATATAAGTATGGTTACCACGTTAGCTTTCCTTCATTTATGAAATATTACTAGGTTAAGAAGTGCATTATCTCTCCATGATGCAGAAAAATGCCTTTATTACTTTTGGGCTTGATTATTCTAACAGCCTCTTTACATTTATGGCATTTGGACACTTTTATCCAAAGCTACTTCCATTCCCTAACAACAGGGGGCAGTCTCCCTGGAGCAACTTGAGGTTAAGGGTCTTGATCAGGGACCCAGTGGTGGTTTACTAAAGGTAGGATTCGAACCCATGACCTCTTGGTCCAGAAGCTAGTATCCCACCCACTGAACTACCTCCACCCTTGTTAGGCTGCTCCAACAAAAACCTAAATGAGCTTCAACTCGTCCAGAATGCGACAGTTAGACTCCTCACTAGAACCAAGAAATTTGACCACATTAGACTTCATTGGCTTCTGATCAAATTTCGTATTGATTTCAAAATTCTAGGAATAGCATACAAAGCCTTGAAGGACCTCGGATACCTCAGTGAACTTATCTCCTACTATGAACCTCCGCGCTCACTCAGATCTCGAGGTATTTACTCGTCCCTAGAATTCTAAAAGCTTCAGCAGAGCGTTCTCATGTATAGCCCCCAAGCTCTGGAATGCTATTCCAAATACCATTCAGGACGCAAGACACAGTCTCAGTTTTTAGGTCTAGACTGAAAACCTCCACGTTTAGTCAGGCTTTTTAGAATGAATCTTTCCTGCCAGACGAGGCTCTGCTTTAGCGAGGTACACCAGAGTCTTTACTTGCACTCCTGATGGACATAGATAATTCTCTGTATGTTTAAACAGAACTCTTTTCTCTGTTTTCTTTGTCTGAAGGGAACTGCTGCACATTTGTCCAGCCCAACTGATCACCATGGGATCCAGGTCACCACGTTCCTGGGCCTGCAGTCACTGGGGCCGCGTGCCAAAATGCCCTCGACCGGTTCAACAGCTCACAACTCTACCCCAATTAGGAGCAACTGCTGTTTAGAGCTCCAGCAAAAATTTTTGCTCCTAATCCTGTTGTCGACGGACTACAGACTCGTACTGTTCCGAGAAAATTGACCTCTATGGACACTTAGTGAAACAAACTCTGTTAGCCGTGAAACTAACTCTGTTGGCCTATATGTCAATAATCTTGTTCAGGAAGGCCTTCTCTTGTTATTTATCCCCATAAAGACTCTCTGGGTTCCCCTTCTGAGTCCTGGTTCCTCCCGAGGTGTCTTCTTCCAGCCGAGGGAGTAAAAAGTGCTATATAAATAAAACTGAATTGAATACTGAACATAGTTTTTTCACCATCTCTGACACTGTGACTGACAAAATAGTTAAAGCATTTGATTGTTGAACACCACAAACCATGTAAGCTCTTGTATACACAAAATAACTTGTTGCCTAAGCATCATTTAATGATGCTCTACCCATCTACTATCAGTAAGATTGGCCTCTTCTTATACAGACATGGAAAAAAATAATAAGACTGCATCACTGGCTGTTTTGTAATGTGTGGGAGTGTGTCTGTGTAAAACTGACCCACACTCGAATCAAAATTCCAAACAAAAAACTATTGTGTGTGTGTGTGTGTGTGTGTGTGTGTGTGTGTGTGTGTAACTCTGTTTCAAAGGAGTGAAGCTGGCAGAATACAGACCATAGAAAAGCTGCTATATCGCTCTATTGGAGCAGCAAGCATGCTCTGTAAGAGACATATGGGTGTGGTGTAGGCACATGTACACACATAATTTTACACAATGTTGTTGTTTTATGCTGTTGTGCTTGAGAGACACCATCAACCGGAATCAAATTCCTTGTATATGTCGCTCACATTCGGCGACTGGTGCTGTATGATGGGCTCTGGGTCCAAACTCCACTGGACCCATCTGCTGGCTGCAGCTTGCATGGATGTGTGCCGGCAGACTGCAGCACTAAACACCTGAACATACTGCAGCAGCGCTGTATCAGTAAGCGTTTAGCCAGTTACCCGCCTTTCTAGTGTTAAGAACCGATTTACAGAACCAAAATAAAAACAACCTTGGTTCTTATTTGGAACCCAATTTCGGTTCCCATCCCTACTGACCGGTGGCAAACAGCACACATTTAAAAAAAAAATAACGCTACCCAAAATGCTTCATGTAAGGTATAGAGAAATGCATGGTAGTACTGTTAATGTTACTAATGACTAATTCTGAGGCTAGTCAAGCTATTCAACTTCCACTTGATAAACTTGTGCAAAGTGAGAGAACGTAGCTAGTTTCTGATAGGAAGAGGTCCTCAAGGTTTTTATTGAAATGACCCCCAAAAGAAGGATTCTCCTTTAAAGCTTTGAGGAAATTTGGAGCAAGGTATATGTTGTGTTCATAGCTGAATGGGTTAAATGCATTGGTTGTATTTTGTGCTGTTCACACTGTGTGCTGTGGTGTGTTCACATATGCCAGAATCTTCACTTTCACTATATATATATTTAGTTCTCCTTACAGTCGGTTAGATTTTTTTTCAGGGGAGGGGGTGACCTTTTTCAGGTCGGAGCAATGGCACCTTATAATTCTTGTGCACATCCCTGCTGACCCTACTTGAAAAACCCATGAGTGGTTATTTGATAAGTTTATACATTTATATATTTCTTTTTATAAGACAAACAACTGGCCTAAAAATGCAGACTTGAGCACCTCAGGTCTTTATCACACACACACACACACACACACACACACACACACACACACACACACACACACACCATCATCATTATCTTTATTATTGGCGGTCACTCAAAACAAGTATGAAGCCAAAAGAAAGCTTTCTTTTGCACTTCTTTTACCTTTTACTTTTATCAACAGCATATGTGAAGACTGTAGAGTCTGCATGGCTCTTGAAGCGACCCCACGGTTCTCTGCACTGATCCACTTCACACCAAAGCATGACTTTTGAAAAAGCACTTAAAGTCACCTTGAACTTGTCCTGACCCACATTTGAATTCAGCTCAAGGCATGATTGGAAAAAGGCTGTGAATGAAAGAAATGATTTAAATTTCAGATTGCAGCTGCTTTCCACCTTGTTACAATCTGATAGACGTTTATCACCTCTGCCTCTCTGCAGTCGACATAAACTTTGCCACTGCGATGGTGATGGACTGATACCTTCGAGCCAGTATTGTCACATGGGGTCACTACTACATAACAATTTATTCAGAAAGCTTGGTTGGAATTGCTGAATGAATCTTTTTCTTTTTTTTCCTCTGCATGAAATACTTCAGCAGTAATTTCATTTATTTATCTATTGTATTGATATCCACCTCTCTTAGTGACCACAGCATTTGTAGAATCAGAAAACCAATATAAAATATTAGGTCTCAATAAATCCAATAAAAAAGCTCAATATGAAATACACAATGAATTATTCACAAATGCTATTGATATCCTTATATTTAGGTTATTTATTAGTAAAACAAATGGTGGTTAGGGGTCCATGGTACATAGCATAGTGTATTTAGTACTACACCTTTCTGTACTAAGTATTTCTGCTGAGTTTTATTTGGTCTTTTATTTATATCTGGAACATATCCTGTATTGTATTTTATGTTGTTCTTGTCTCTGGGTGTCTGTGCAGTTGTAGCGTAATCAGTTTCCTCTGGAATCATTAAAGTTTTCTGATTCTGATTCATATAAGGAAGAACATGCGAACTCCACACAGATAGGACCCAGGACCCTCTTGTGGTGAGGCACAGTGCTACCCCTGCAGACCACCAGGCTGTTTAAACAAACATCAGGTAACTCATTTTTTTCATGTACTGAAGTGTTCAAGCTTTGAGTAATTGCATAAATGTAGGATTTTATCCATGGGAAATACTCACAGAAACTAAACTCGCCACTCAGACATTCTTAAAAACTAAAAAAGAAACAAAACAAACAAGATTACCAAAGGCTGGGTACTTCTCTGGTTGCTTAGATGCATATCAACACAATTGTTGGTCCATTAATTAAACCTGCCACAGCAAAAGCATGGGAATATGAAGGAAAGCTCAGTGCACAGTGTGCTGTAATTAATAAAATGCAAATGGAGAAAAACAAATACGAAAAGACTACAGTGCTGAGGCTGATAAATGAGTCTGGTGGGTTTTGAGGGAACGGATGTGTCTGTCTTGGCACTGATGAAGCGTTCCAAGGTGTAAGTGTGAGTGTGGAAGTCCTATAAACTGTTTCTTGCGTTTTCTGTGTATATTCCCTCACACGACTGGCATTTCCTACTGATATAATTAAGAATGCACTCATTCATATGATTCTTCCACCATCTCTCATATGACTTGCAATATAAATACTTGTGTATTTATATTTAAAGGATATGTAAAATGTACTGGTGATGCCTCATAAACAGCTGTGTGGAGTGTCTGGTGTCTGAAAGGCTTATATTTACAGCAGCTGATACAGTGCAGCAGCTTTAATCACAAAAATGACCACAAAAGCACAACCCCTCACTTCCTTCCCAACACATTATTTTAATATGCAGCCACAATCACAAATGAGATCCGCTCAGGGCAGCACTAAATTCTGCTTAAAAATAAACTCAGGCCTCTTTGCTTACAAATATATTCACAGTTTGTTTACCATTTTGGTGCTTTTTATTGGTCACAAAATGTCCTATTTTTATTAACACCACTGACCTATAAAAGCCACCTAATATAATTATAATAATAAATTGCATTTACGGCAGACGCTCTTATCCAGAGTGATGTACATCAGTGCTCAAGTCGTCTATGTCTGTTCTTCATACCTGTAAAGCGAGACTAAAATCAACCCCTGCTTTTAACCAAGATAAGTCACACACCTTAACAAACCCTGTAACAGAGAAAAAAGTCAGAGGTTCATACATAAGTAAGGAAAAACAGTTAAGAGGGTAAGTGTCTGAACTTTTTTAATATGTAGAAAAAGATGTACAAGAGATTAGCAAGAAGAGGAGGTGAGGGACTGCTGATCGGAAGAGGGAGTATGTTCCACCACTGGGGACCGAGACTGAAAAGTGTCTTGATGCAGGTCTTCCTCTTCCTTTGAGCGATAGAAGTTCAAGACGAGCTGTGCTTGAAGCACCCGCATATAGCGAAAAACTGCGTTCTTGTATTTTGGTTAAAAAATGCCATTTTTTATAGTGTAAACCCTAAATATACCCCAAAGTATGCTCCCAGAACACTTTAATTTCATTTAAAACATTCAACTGTAAATGCATTCAACTGTAAAGGCAAATAAATAATCAGAATCAGAACACTTTATTGCTTAAAAAGCTTTATTGTATTATCGGTTAGCATTAACAGCGTTCAAAGACTTGTACACAAAAGAAACGCTGAAATAACTCACTCTACTCACATGTTTAGACAGAGCATAGCTTACTAATACTAAATAAACTGAAATAACTGACAATTTAGTTGGGGACGGGGGTACAAAACACAAAAATACGAGGACAAGACATGGAGCAGTCATGCTACATGCTGCAGCAGCTTCTTCTTTTACTTTTTATGGTGGTTGACAACTTTTCAGTGTATTACCGCCACCGCTGGACTGGTGGCGGTATTACAGTTTGGTTCTTAGAAAAATCTGCGTTAGACTGAATCCGTGTAAAACTATATACTGTATAGGGGTTACTGTATATTGTGGTTTTTAATAAGCTATAAAGTGACAGCAAATGGGATGGAACGGCGCATTTAAAGTGACAGAACAGTCTAGAATTTCTTATAAAAGAAACTTGTTTTATCTGACATACTTTCATTTATAGCTGTTCATTAATCAACTTTGTAATGTTTAACAAGAATAAAAATCTGCAGTTTATGAAAAAAATGCATAAGTGGTGAAAACCTGTGGTGTTAAACTTTTGACACCACACACACACGTAAATATATATTGACATACATAGTGCACAATTAAACTATATAAAAAAAGCACATATAAATATGAATACATGTAGATAATTCAATTTCACACACACTATATTTGTTTCAAAGCCTGCAGACCTGTGTAATATTAAAAGGCTGACATTAATACGCTAGATGGCGATGTAGCACTTATATAATACAGCTGCCTCTCTTTTCTCATCCACTGCTAGTGCTTTGTTGATGTACAGTATCTCATCATATTCCCGACTGAGCAGGTTTATGAAGGAAACAGTATATTACACCTGAAAATTGGTGGTAATTTTTGCGACAGGCCTCTTTTGATCAAGTCCTCTACTGGTATTGATGATATTCAGATCGTTCATGTGTTTTGGGCCGGAAAGGTTTTAATGTGTACTTTTTAGAAGTGGTAAACCTGCTCTTCATACAGAGGAAGACACTTGAACATAAGACTAGTGTATACTTTGACAATTGATGGTCAGTGTGCATGATGGCAAATGGCCACATTATGCTAAAGTATAAGGAATGGAGATTGAACTCATGTGACAGAGCTCTCAGTGAGGACTAAACCCAGATGACTCCAGCGGCTTGAGTCCTGCTGCCTGCAATTAAAACAAAAAAACAAGCCATTCGATTACGACTCTAAAATAGTCCTGTCAGTGACTCCCGAGTCTCCCATGGCTTTGCACAGAGGTCTGCGTGCATGTTGGCCTTATGTAATGTCAGCTCTATCGATATACAATATGGAACATGAAGGGAAGCAAAAGGTCTTCACAGGTCAGCTGCTCTGAAAGGAAGGAGAGGCTCACCCCGACCTCATCACTGTTCCGCTGAATCAAAAGTGAAAGGGGTTCTTGATGTTAATTAAAAGGCCGCAGCTCTGAAGCGTGTAATCTCGCAATCCTTCAGTATTACATGTTTGGGTTCAAAACAGGCCCAGCTTCACTGCAATGCTATATTAGAGACCGCAGAAGGCGGAGGACGAGGCGCTGGTGCTGTCAGACAAAAGCTGCTGTCTACAGTGCAGGGCTAAACGATACGGACAGAAAGATTGTGATTGTACTGCTACATATTATATCACGATGACATAACCACTGGCGTCATAGCCGCCTCCTGTGGTCTGTAACGGGGTTATGGGGCCACTTATATCAGTGCTTATACAATTTTACACCCTTGATTTTCTTATAATTCAATATTATACATGAACCAGAGATTTTGTATTTTGTATTTAATTTATTGTTCTATTATTATCATAACACCAGAACCTCCAGAAGCATCATGTTGGAGCTTTTTTCCTTTAGAAAAGCTGCGTCTTTTTCTGCAGGTCTCTCCTTCCCTTTTCCCTTTTAAAAACACACTCCTTTCTCCTTCAGACTAACTTCTCTTCATTGTGCTGTTTGTGTCTGTTACACAAATGACACTCAATACATTGCATAAATGCTTTATTTTTCTAAACAACATCAAAAAAGCTTCCAGTGATCAACACATACTCAGTTCTGTGATTTACAATCTCTGTGTGTGACATTCCAGATCAAAATTACATCAAATAAATGAAGCACAAACCATCATTCAAATCCCATGGCTTTGTTTTTTTTTTATCTTAGTTATAAATATTTGTGTTAGTTCTGGTGCTTTTTAATGATAAAGCATTGTCATAAATATTGAACAGTGATTTACAACTTAATGACAAAATTAAAAAAGGAAAAAAAAAGGAAATTACCTTTAGTGACCCACCTACCACCCACCATGTTCAACCCCCTGGGGGCCGCTGTCCACTCTTTGGAAAACACCTTCCTTTAGTGATCAGGTTTAGGCCAATAGGACACTAACATCACTGGTACTGAGTGCTCATTGGTCAGGTAGCTGATAAGTTAAGCAGTTTGCACTCCATACCCGAATTGCACTGTAGGGGGCGAGAATGAGTCTTCAAACCTGTGTGTATGCCTACTGTGAAACAGGGACGTCACTAGGA
>JBBJLR010027656.1:0-12779 GCA_037577145.1 Brachypetersius gabonensis
GGGTGAGTGAGTGAGTGTATGGGTGAAAGGGTGGATGAGGAAGTGGATAAGTGAGTGAGTGGGTGAGTGAGTGAGTGAATGGGTGCGTGTAGTGTCATGGAATGTTTGCTCTGAGTAAGTAGTTAAGAAAGTCAGCATTACTGCTGAAACGTGAGACAAGTTGGCGCTATACAGCCCTTCTCCTATCCATTTCCATTTTTAATTAAGACATATTCATTGTGAAAACTGTCTTTATACTACAGACAAAAGAGCAAATTCCATTGAAAATTGCAGATCATCAAAACAGTTGGCAGAACAGAACCACTGCAATTATAACATATTTTAATGCATCAAAATATAGTTTATTCTGTCTATTCTATCATCAAAATACAGTAATCCCCCAGTTTTACACGGATGAATTACAGTGCAGTCTGTACAACGGTAATATCGTTTTTTACATTCTAGCACTACAGGAGTTCAGTATAAACTGTACAGTACAGTACGGGTTTATCTTTACATTTTCTTTAAGGATAATGTATTAAACGCATAATACATTTGGGGGCATATTTAGGGTTTACACTATTAAAATAGGCATTTTAAGGCATTTTTTGACCAGGTTTTCCCTAGAACGATACGTCCAAGCCAAGAATGATTAAGGAACCGTTGCTTTAAATAAAATGTGGGAAGCGTTCAACCCTCCTGCAGCTGTGCTCTGGTGCTGAGAAAGCTTCATTCATCAGTGTGAGAGATGAGAAACGAATAGGACAACATGGACCCTGGAATTCCATGGTTAACCTTTTAGGACCTCAAACAAATCACTTGTGCAGTAAATCACTGCTTGAGGTGTTTTTTCCTGATGTTGTGGACAAGGATGTTGACAGAACATGGAAATAGTGCATCCTGGGGGAAACTGGAAATAGTTGTGTCACTTTGTTATTGGATGTGAACTCAGCTCATGTTAGCATCACGTTAGCCTTGTCCACAGAGTGAATGGATGACTGGGGCTGTAATTGACCATCTATATGAGATTTCTGACTGATGGCTGGTTGAATGGCATAAAGGAGAAGCGAGAGTGAATAAATCAAATGCGGAGCGGACTAACACCACTATGCAGCTGCTTTTCGTTTATACTAGTGACACATGCAAATACACACTGAGTCGTGCTCTGTGGAGCACACACACTCTTCCAGGAGGCACTTAAGAGTGACAATGTAAGCAGAATGGCTGTATTTGGGAACATGGGATTTCTAGAATTTCCATTTTAACGAGGATCTTCACAGACAACATCGAACCGGAAACATGCTGGTCAACTGAACTCTCAACTTTTCAGTTATTTGTTAATTGATTATTTTCAATCATCAAATCAAAGTGATCATAATAATAAATAGTTATGAATTGTTACATTCATTAAAAGTACATTGAAAAGTATATTTAATAGTAACTTCACAAAAAGAAATACTAAACTATGTATTGCTATGGCAGCGACATGCAGCAGTCTTGTATACAGTAAACATGTTTTATTATGAAACATCTTTAACCTATTAATGTCCATTGCTGAACATCTACGGATGTTTCTGAGCTTGCCTGAGAATAAATCTGAGGAAAAACAAACACGTGGCTTGATAGGGAGGCATAACAACATCAGTTTTTTTGTCTTTAGACTAGCATTTCCCAGTCCTGCTCCTGGAGGTCCACTGCCCAGCATAATTTAATGCTATGACTGTTGCAACACACTACTTAATGTGTTGATTAGTTAAGTCAGATTTGTTAAGAGCGAGGGCCGAAACACACCCTAGAACTTCCCCATTTATGTAAATGTGACTTCACAAATATAGTAAATCCAGTCAGGCCCTTTTTACAGTTTAGGTTTTATGCATGGGCTGTGTTGAGTGGGGGGGTATTGGTACATTTTGAAACTGTACACACTACCTTAAACAAAAAACACTGGTTTTCCATTATATGGACTCTTTAATTGCCGTAACACTCCCAGTTAAGATTAGTGCGGTAAAAGTCACCCCTGGTCTTGGACTCAAGATGTTTCTATTGTTTTAGACTCGTGTCAGACTTTGTTTTCAGATTTGTCTTGGTCTTGATTTCGTCAGTGGATTCATTGAAACTGGAACTTTCAGTCCATAGCACATTAGTGAAATACAGTCATACATACATACAATTCCTCACAGCAAAACAAATGGAAAACAGTCAGAAGTGCAAAATATGTAATAATGTAATTTATATGTAATGACATTACATTAATTTGGCAAACACATTTATCCAAAGTGACTTATAATATGAAGAAACACTCAAGTTTCAGAACAGTCTGAGAACCAGAAGAGAATCCTAAGTGCTAAAATCTTTACGTAGGAGTAGTGCAAGAAGATAGGAGGGAGGATGCTATCTGACTATATGAGTTTTCAGGAGGTTTTTGAAGAGGGAGAGGGATTCCCCTGCTCTGGAAGCCTCTGGAAGCTCATTCCACCGGTGGAGGCACCCATAAACAAGACCAGTCTGTAATGGGTTTGCCTTGTGTGAAGGGTTGGCAGGGCCTGTTTAAGTTGTAATTGAAACTATACAACTATACAGTTATTAAATTGAATACAATTCTTAAATTATGAAAATAAGAATTCTAAGTGTTGATTCTATGATCCTGAGTAAATCAGTAGGAGTGTATTTCGCTTATAAATGACGTATGTATGAGGCATGAGGCAGAAGCCTCGCTGATGAATACTGATCATACTGAGCCCTAGATCAGTTGATTTTAAATTCCACATAGTTGTTTCTGAATGTTTTTGAATCACTCGTGGCTTATGTTTGATCTCTGAGACATTTCTTTGATCAGTGAAAAAGCTGTTACACAGCGCAACATGAATAAATGACACATAAAACCAATTGTTCCGCATCAAAACTAAACACGTTGGACGTGACAGGATTTTTATTGGGAGCAATAAAAAAGAGCAAATGCTTTCACTAGGTAAAGCTGTTTTCCATTTTGGTGATGGAGCACAGGGAGTTTTATGGCTTCATTCGGGAGCTAAAACTTTTGCCTTTCTTCCAGATCAGTTCTGAGAACAGAGACGAACCACCCAAGCGGCATTTCCACCAGGACTCCCAAATCTCACTCATTGAGAATGAGACTCAGATTCACAACGATCTCATGCCAAACATGCCTTATCTCATGCTAACATTTTGCTTTTTTTTTATTATATTGTTTTCAGTGTTTATTAAGACCTAAATAAACTGCACTTGGTATGAAGTGGCTTTGTGATATATTCTCCTGCTTTTTCCTTGTTGAATAACAAACGTTTCTTCGGTTTAAATCAGAAACAATGTAAGTGTTACATATCCTACATTTTACTTATATTTGATTCATTTGTTTTTCTTACCACTTATAACCATTTTTAATCCAAACTATACTGATTGACATTTTCAGCCTCTCTTAATCTTTCAGAATTACATACTCTGTTTTTCTTAATCTGCTCTTAAGATGAATATATGTAAATGAGCTCAGTTCTGATTGGCTATTCTGTATTGTGCCTTGTTGAAAAGGCAATCTGGGATGAAACACTCCTTATAACTTCACTGTGAATGGGTGGAGTGTGCTTCGGTAGTTTGCAAAGCATGGAAATTTCAATACAAAAACAGTAACAATATGTTTTGAAACTTATTTACAAGCTGAATACTGAATACTGAAATTTCCCTTGTGCATAAATGTGTTATAAATAGTTTGCAGGTGAAACTACTTTTATATCACTAGCATGATGGCAAGGGCCATTGAGACTCAATAGGTGGCTCCTTTATTTCAGTTCTACCAATTATGTTATACTACCTTTGTACTGTTCTTCAAAGCAATCATACTTTTAACTGAATGTGCTGCTCTGGTTGTAGACTTCACTTGCCTCACAATTGGCTGCAACATCACAAAACCAAGCAACCATATAAAGAACAGAATCAGAAATCTGTTCTGATCCTGGAGGAAATCGCTTATGCTGCTACTGCAGAATCAGATGCAAAGAAGATTATAAAATATAAACATAAAGTCAAATTAAAATACTGTGTACTGCATACACTATGTGCTATATATATCAAACACTAGTGAGTAAGGGATATGTATCTATACTGCAGATAAATAAATACTGCTGAGGTTGTCTACTGATTAACACAATAGTGGTTTAAATTTATACACGATACCAGGGGTCACCAACGTGGGGCCCCCAAGGACCACATGAGTGGCCCGTGGACCTGTTCTAAAAATAGCACAGCCTAATATCTCATTTTATATCTAACTTTAATCAGTTGCATTTATATAGATTTGATAACACTAACTAAAAAAGCATTTTAAACATGTCTATCATACATAACGTTTAGATAAGTTTAGGTAAGCTCTGTTCTAGTGTATCAAACTGGTAGCCTTTCGTATGGCTCAGTACCGGTGAAGTAGCTCTCAGTTTCAAAAAGGTTGGTGACCCCTGGTCTATACTGAGCCCATCATTGCAAATAATATTAACATAAGTACTGATTATTCCACATCATACAACTATCACACATAATATACTTTTGCACATAATAAAGGTATTTTTTTTTTTATTCGGAAGTTATAGTCCTTATGGAGGATGAGTGTGTGACTGATGGAGGAGTTATACAGTGGGTACTGATCTGTGGCGTTCAGTAGCACATTACCCGCATACAGACTGTATAAACAGTGAGCATTGTGAAATACAGCTGTCCGTTTGATTTATGCTTCCTCCAGAGTTCCTTCAATCTTTTCTCCATTCCCAATTCATGCCAGCCTTCCCGCAGCGTCAGCGCCTGTCTCCCCTCCGGCTTTCTGTCGTAACTTTATTTGCACGCTGCCTTGTGCAAGCAAACGAAGTGCTTCTCACTTAAGCCATGCGGTTCTACACGCAGAGCCTCAACCGCTGCATGTTTAATGCTCCAGGAGCCCAAGCTTGATGTCAGAGCTCATGTTCTGTTGCTGCTGCTCTGCTTCTGAAGGGAGCTTCCCCAGTCACTCAGCAACAGCTGTAGCTATAAGAGTGACGAGCGCTTTCATTGGGCTCCAGAGAGCCCCTGGCTCACTCCAATTAAAAGGTCAGGACACCAGCAAAGCCCCCCCACCCACCATCTGAGGGTTCATCTGAGGGTTCAAGCTGGGTGTTTTTAATGGAGGACTTTTCTGTAGGAGGGAATTCTTTCCATAGTGACAGCAAGGGATTCTTTCTCCCACAGAAAAGCCTTTTAAAAAAAAACAGATGCTTTTTTGCAATTTCCACACAGCTTAACTTGTGGAAATGTTGGGTCAGTACGCTTCCTAAGGCCCAAGCACTTCACAAACCAAGCTGTTTATCAACTGTTATGTTGACAAAGCTGGTTTCTTATCTCTTCGGGATAAATTGTTGTGTGAAATCATACACAATGCACAAATGCTGCCTGTGATGGAGGTTTAAAGGTTCAGCTGAGGGCCTAGAAATGCCTAACATCAGAAGAAGCAGAGAATTATAGCAGTAAATGTGTCTTCACAATTTGTACATTACACTTTTATCCAAAGCGACTTCCATTACTTAATTACAAGTCTCTCTTTGGAGCAACTTTGGGTTAAGGGTCTTGCGTAGGGAACCAGTGGTGGTGCTGAAGGTAGGATTCAAACCCATGACCTCTTGGTCCGGAGGCAAGTATCCTACGCACTGAGCTTCCTCCACCCTCACTGACTTGACAACATGTATCAGAAATAGATGCTGACACACAATATATGTGTTAACTTTTTGTAAGCTAACAGTAAAACTTTATCTATATATCTCTAAAAAGCTCTAAAAAGCTACTAAAGGCAATAAAACAGACTGCAATGGTCAAGGTTGAACCTGCCTCAGCTTTAGCTGAACCTAGGGGGGTAGCAACAGGGGGATGGTACATGAGCCTTGCCACTCATGATATCACAATAACTAACAATAAGAAAAACACAAAAAGTGGTATCAAGGTTTTTAAACAGACTTATGTTTGGATGTTTTTCTGAAACGGAACCAACATGTAAACTTGGTGTGTTCTGATTATATTGCTGTTGGCTCCTCTGGATATGTGCAGTTAAACTTATTTTGTAACTATACAACATTATTTTGTGAATATATAGTTATTTCATTTCCATGCAAAAAAGATCATGATTGTCTTTACCATAAATATTTGAAACACCTAAGCAGGAACATACAGCCATACCTGACCTGAAATGAGATCATCAGTAATTAGGACAGGTAATCTTGAGCATCAAGTTCCTATAGGGTCATGGCTCCATGAACTCTAGTACAAGACTAAAACAATAACGTACTTACTGATGACAAAGTGGTGGCTGTTCTCCCTTGTCAAATGCTGGTGCCATCATTGTGTACACTTATGTTATGCCAAAAATGCTCCCATTCATCTTTTGGCTATGCATGAGAATATACCTCAAATTCTTATTGTGGTTTCGATGTTTAACACTTCTAGTGTTAAACATCAAAGTTCTAACCGGGCTGGAATCTGGGTAGGCCAGTCAAAAGGATTTAAAAACAGAGTACTTAGCAAATAACTTGCACTAGCATTTCAAACGTTGTAGAGAACTCAGGTGACTTCCTATCAGGTGTCAAGAATCAGGCTTAAAGACATCCAACTACATTTTTCACATAGTGATTAAGAAATAGATCTGTGGAAACAACATACTTGTGGTACGTTTCTTACTCGTATCACTAGATCTCAGCAAAAGGTGGGAGGAGGTTATTGAGACACTGTCGTTTTTCTATTTCCTCCGTTGCATTGTTTTAAAGGCAATTTGTTTTGCACTATGGAAATTGTGTATCAAACCCTGAAAACCGAAGTTGGAAGTTTGACTTGAACCTTAGACCTGTTGATACAGAGTGTCAACTGAATAAGTGCTTGCATATTTCACTATGTAACATGCATTTATGTAATTTGGTATAAGCAGCATTATGATACACTGCAAGAGGCCACTGCAATTAGAATGCTGTTGATATGAAGGGGTGTACTCGTTCTGCATCTTTAGGGAGGTGGTTCATGTGAAAGTAGCATCCTGATGAATGCCAGGATCTAAGGTTGAACCTTGCCCAGGTTATCACACTGCCTTCACTGATGCATCTTCCTCCCATAGTGCATCCTGGAGCCATTTCTTCTCCAGGTTAGACCCAACCGTTCCTCACAATATTAGGCTGTCTTCTAATATTGCTTCATGGTCTAGTTCTGAAGCTCATGTGCCCATTGTAGGCACTTCTGATGGTGGACAGGAGTCAGCATGAGTTCTCTGACCGGTGTGGAACTGCACTATCCAGCCATGATGTATGTTCTGACACATTTCTATCATAACCAGCATGAAGCGGCATGGCATTGGACCAGACTGGCTAGCCTTCCCTCCCCACACACATCAGTGACCCTTGGGCGCCTATACCTATACCTTTTGGTAGGTGGGAAAAACGAATGAATGCTAGGAACGCCCCACAAGACCTGTTGTCTTGGTGATGCTCGGATTCCTGCTTCCAACACCTCAACTTCAGGAACTGAATTTTCTGTTGCAAATTCCATTATCAACTGCATATTCCACCCCTTCACAGGTGCCATTGTAAGAAGATGATCAAAGTTATTCACTGGTTTTAAAGTTGCTGCTGATCTGTGAATATGAGTGTATTCTTGAAGCTGATACAAATTCCTGAATGATGCTACATGATGCTGATTTCTTTTTTTATTCAGCAGTTGCAAAGTTATTTGTGATAACACATCTTCTTCTGTTTTATTGCTTAGATAAATTACAGCTCAAAAGTAGGTGTGGCTTATACCGGTAGCTAGGAGTGGATATATTTTGGGGCAATCAGACTGCAGGGTAATCAAGAACAGTTGAATGTAATCTAGACTAATCTAAAGTATACATTTTAGTACAAGCCTTTAGATACTAAAGACCAGCTACTTGTACTTTATGGACTAAAGTATTGGAACTCACCTGTTTCCCAGGGTTTGGGCTAGGTACCTTACTTCCAGTGAAGGTCAGTCTTAATGCTTCAGCAACCAAGACATTTTGCACAACGCCATGCTTTCAACTTTGTGGACAGTTTGGGGAAGAACCTTTTTTTCTATTCCAGCATGACTGTGCCCCAGTGCACAAAGCGAGGTCCATAAAAACATGACCGGATGAGTTTGGTGTGGAAGAACTTGTCTGGCCCCCACAGAGCCCTGACCTCAACCCCATCAAACACCTTTGGGATGAACTGGAACAGATATTCAGACCTTCTCGTCCAACATCAGGGCCTGACCTCATAAATACTCTACAGAATGAATGGGCACAAATTCCTACATTCCAGAACCTTGTGGGAAGACTTATAAGAAGAATAGAAGTTGTTATAGCTGCAAATGGGGGACCCCCTCCACATTAAAGTCCATGTAATGTACATACTGGGAGTTAGTAGTGAATGGCATAACATTTTATATCAGATTATGCTTAATTTTTTGATAATTTTGACATAACTAACAATATTTGATTAAAAAAAAACATCCGACACTGAAGAAACGTATGGCTACGGTCTTCGATAAAACATAAAAGGACTTTGAAGTGACCACTGCTATAGGCTACAGTAAATTAGCGCTCTCACAGAACCTCAAACAGCTGCGGCTCTCTGATCTGTTTAGTTCTCTGTGGTCACTCCGCTGCTATTCCATGCCTAACGCAGTGTGTCATATGATCAGAAGAGGTCGATTACTGTTCAGATGAAAGGAGAACGCGTGTAGGCCTTTGGTGCATGACCAGTTTGAAAACAGGCATGGAAGTGTGTGACAGCTTGCGTATTAAACTCCACATAGCGACAATAAACACGGTGTTGAGATTCCCTGACATTGTGTAATTTCGTGTCCTGTTTCTTTCTCAGTGTGGCATGACAAAAAATGATTTTACAGCTTCAAAGGCTCTGAACTGCTTCCCGGAATACGCTCCCACAGTACGGTAGGAACTTGCTGCTCAGATCAAATCCTCCAATCTGCTTGCTGATGTTGTGCACTTTTCTCTCTCTTTCTTCATTTGTTAGTTGCAGATAATAGGGTCTGACTGTATGAAATATTGAACAGTTTCATTCCTCCTAGTGCCATTGTTTCCCCCGGCAGAATGACATCAACGCCTTAGATCCCCAAACGAGACCTTGACACAACTTCAAGACTTATTTTCCTTTCACTTTGTTCTGCAAGCAATACAGCAAATGCTGCCTGTCTTTACCAAAATCAAAGGGCATAAAACATGCCGGACATCTTCATAGACAAATCCTTCACTTTGTCATTGCATTTTATGAGTAGAGTGTTTGAATTCTCTTGTTAAAACAGTTGATTATTAATATATTGTGTGGAGCTTAACAATGCCCAGTGTGTGAAAAGGATTGTCCCAAGGAATGTTCTTCTTCTAATCTCACTGTAAACCTGTCCTACTTGTATTATAGCTGGCATGAGTCAGAGGAGGGTGGATTCCTTTTCTCAATGTTTCTTCCTCATGCTTTCCTTATTTTTTTTCTGTTTGAGTCTCAGGTTCCCTGTGTTTCTTTCCATATGCTCCTATTGAGCTTTTCATGTCACCTTCATCTTCACCCTCACCCTCAGTTTGCTCATTAGTGGTGTGGTGCTCCATTTTCATACAGCTGCTTTAAAAAGTGCCACATAAATTGAAGTCAACCTTAATAAATGAAACGGTTTGTTTCTGTTTTATTTACCAGTGAGTTTTCATGCATAAGTGCCATTCAAATGAATTAGTGCTCCATTCCCTGCACTGCCTGTGGGTTTGAGTGGAAATTTGGAGAACAGTAGGATTATGAAGCCGATTGTTGTCCAGGGGCTCTAACAAGGTTGGTTGCTGTATACTGTTGCAATGTTCCATAAATTGATCTAATGTGAATGAGTGTAACACTGTACATGATAGACACATGAAAGCTGAAAGTTGGTAAAATGCTTCCTCTGTTGGGATTATTTAAACAGGAATATATAAACAAGAAAAGTAAAAGTGGCCATGCGATGTCTTCCCAAAAGCAGCGGATATTATAAGGCAGGTGAAGCGCTATGACAGCTTCAAAGATATCAGTTTCACTTTCTTTCTAATCCCAGCCTTGAGAGCAACTGTAATAATCTAAAGGCCTTCTGATGAGATTGTAATCAGACATGTATTTACAACCCTATCCTGACTTGCTTTCTAAGCAATAGTGCGCTCCATGTAAGGCCCAATATTACCTAGTAAATATCACTTCATTACTTCTGTGTTGGACAAACCCACATTTTGGTTTTATTCCAGAAATATCACCCAAGCTGTACTCCATGCGACCCCTGGGACTCCTGTTTTCTAGGCTGTTATTGTAGAGCAGCCTATTTATGTCTTCGGTTGGAGGCTCCACATAAAACGCTATTGTGATTTTTAGACCCTCAGAGGGCACAGGGGCACCAACCAGCGAGCCGTTTTACAAGCTCATGGCTAAGCTTCTGAGAAGTCCAGGTGGAGTAAACAGGGGCTAGTGTTTGATCTCACCCAAAGACATCTGCAGCAAGCTTGGATACTGAATGCCAACTTGCGTGAGAGCTAAGAATGCCAGGTTAAGAAGTTATTCATTATTGTTAGTGGTCTTATTGAACAGCCAGCCTGCAATGACTTCAGGTGAACTATTTACCTTAACCCACATAAAAAAAAACCCCCAAAAAAACCAACGACGACCCATGTCCAGGGCCAATGCTTTAAGTTATTCAGTGCTCAGGCCAATTACAAGAACTGAACTCCTTACTACAGGCCATAAAAGCTAATGTTGCTATTAACAGAGCATGAGTCAACACTGTTAAGGAGATGCTGGTGCAGTTGGTAAACCATAGACTACATAACTTAATTTCACCTGACAGTCTGCTGACTGTGCATAGTAAACTGCTCCATTTAATCACATGAAGTGCTTGTCCATGTAAGATGTGAGAAAGGATGGATGTGAGGCAAACCAGGAGAACTGAATGTGAAATGTACACTTATCAAACCAAATAAAAAACTGAAATGCTTTAATTAAAGGAACACTCAACCTGATTTGTTTTTGCAACTTGTGAAACTAATAAAAGTTTATCTTGTCAATGGGAAAAGGACAATTACCTCAGAGGGTGACCTAAACTTTCTTTTCTGGACCAAGTAAAAGAACAGAGTCTGCTTTATGTATCAGGAATATAAAAAAATATAATTTTTTACCTCCACGCCCCACCGTGACCCTTCATGATTGTTGCACCCACAGCAAGGAAGATGATTGTGATTTGTAAAGCATGCTGCTTTTGGGCCCAACCACCACATGCTTTTGTTAAGTACATGTAGAAACAGTGTTCCACAGCATGTCTCTGTTACTGCCAGACCTCTTTACATTATTACCAGGGCAAGCCAGAATGCGAGGCCTTATTCACAGTGGGATAGCAGTCTGTCCTCTGAAAGTGTTCGATGCACCCGACATGTGATAACAATGTGGGTCAAGGTATTCGGTGATTACCCAAGGTGGAGAAGACAGGAAGAATGCTGAAAGACCAACAGTGCAGAAACTGAAGTAAGGTACTTGTCTGGACACGTCTGTGAAGGTGGTGAAACTCATTCAGGGAAGTGTGGGCGACACCAAAGACCTTCCTTTACCTTTAACAGCTGATTCTTAGAAACACACTGAAAAGATTATTATGAGTATAAAAACTCATCGCAGAGACGTAGAGAAACTCAACCCGTCAACGAAACCTGAATAGCTGAAAGTAAAACTAAGAATGGCAGAGAAGCTCCTAATTGGGCCTCTTCACTCTCCCCACTGTCCACTCCACTGCACAAGACTGCCTGGCAGAGTAAAAGTAAAATATAGAGTGAATGTAAGGAGGATTTAAGATACGCATGTCTTTAAATCTCAAATTTTTAAAAATAGATAATCAGTTGAGTAAAGATTATTGTCTTTAAAATATGGCCAAATGTTTGGACACAAACACCTGTATCACGGCTGTAATAAAAGAATAGAGGGTTTCTATAAGTGCATTCTTCATAAGATGGTAGCATTTTCACAATGTATTAAAATATATATACAAATGTGATCTAACCACGACTCTATACTCAGTTCAGTGCTGTGCAGTATGTCAGATAATACTGGATGGAAATTGAACAGTCCTTTAATGAAACTCAGAAGCAGGGAGCCATGAGACTGACAGCTATAATAAACCAGAGCGACTCCGATCTGTGCCTGCATTTTCCATTGTGTGCCCATGCAGCTCTCAGAACAGTGGTTTATTTTTTTCAAATCATTGTGTACATTGTTGACCCCCCCCCCCCACCCAAACACACCCACTTTTTTGCACCTGTAACATGGAATGGTGTAGTCCCAGCTCTGGTCACGCCCCACACCCACACAGAGAGCCAATAAGGCTCAACATTCAAACCATATTCAGACATTCCTTTCCAAAACCATGTTTGTTGCATGTCCTCAGCTACTGTTAATGTCACAAAAGCCATTACCGAGATGGAAATAAAGATGTTAAAAAAGAAGTGGGTCTCTGAAACACAAACCTTGCCTCAAATAGTCTTAGTTTAACGTTTGCCGGCGTATTTACACAGGTTGAATGACACTCCTTGGTTTGAAAGCAATGCATCATGGGGTATTTTCAAGGTGGCTTCCATAGACAAACCGCTCTCTTTGAACTGCACAGCATGATATCACCGTACACGCATGAAATTAATCAGTTGTAAATTTATTTACGTTGCATGATAGACTAGGCCTCACACAAAACAAGGTGTAGGAATATAATGGAATGGTGAAAAAGTGAAACAAATC
>JBBJLR010027693.1:0-12777 GCA_037577145.1 Brachypetersius gabonensis
AATGACGGTAGTATGAATGGAATTCGGCCGGAAGCAGTAGGTCATCTGGGTTCTTCTCGCCTACTGTTTTTCGAATATGAATTCGGACATACTACTCACCTTGCATACTGTTTTCGCATACTATATAGTATGGAAGTATGCGATTTCGGACGCAGGGATGTGATTCGAGGCAGATGTTGCAGTGCTTTGTGTGATTTGTAGTATACATGTAAACTACAAATCAAACAAATAATATATATGAAAGTGAAAGTGACCATTCTGTCAACACACCACACACTGTGAACAGCACGAAATTATTCTCTGCATTTAACCCATTCACCATTATTTTAGGATTACTACATGCACACACACACACACACACACACACACACACACACACAGTACTTGACAACTTGTTAGAGTAGTCTGAAGTGCTGTGAGTGCGATTTACCAGCAGGCCATTAATAACACACAAAGGAAATTATCTCACGGACCAGATATAATTGCATCACGGGCTGGATGTTTGCTGCAGACCCAATACCCTGCACCCAATGCCTTTAACAATTTAATCGGGTAGCTTACAAAGATACATGAGCTGGATCTGGTGTTAAGGACACAAGATTGGTAGTTCCAAACTCAAACACACCCAGTAAACCAAGTAATCAGGTTTAATCAGGTGTGTTCAAGGAAGGAGATCATCAAACTGTGCTGGAAACTCGATCTCCAGGACCAGAATTGTGTAGCCTTGCAGTGACACAGAATTTCTAAAATTGTCAGGGCATTAGGTCCACAGGGCAGGAGCTGAAAACAACACCTCTACAAAAGTCAGAGTGGCCTGCATCATTATTTGGTGGTGATGGGAAAAAGTTTCTGCATTTTAGGGAATCCATAACAACTACTATCTGATTTCACACAAAAAACAGGCCACTACATATATTGCATATGAAATTATTTTTACTGTTCTGTCATAATATATACATTATTTACAAAATAACAGAATAAACACTGTAGAGGTAAATTATAGTCTTGACGGCAGTGTACATTAAAGCTCTGTGGCCATCAGTTTCCACCACAAAGATTAGATTGGGTTAATACAGTAAGTTTTTCTAACCAAAACTAATAACCACATACATGATTTGCCCAACAATGTAGTTTCATACTGCATTGGGAAGTGTTTTGTTTTTAGTGTTACAGTGCTGCATGGCATACTCTGAAATGTTCACTTTAGGGCATAAAGACTGCATGCCAAAAATGGTTCTCTTGACTAATGTCAAAATTGTTTGTCACTGCATGTAAAGGTTCATGTGATATCTAGGAAATCACTGCAGTCTATTTTGACTGTGTCCAGTGTAAGTTTTCCCCCAATGGACACCAGAGGGTCCAGAAAATGGCTTGTTGGGCAGGGAAAGAAGTCCATCATGTCAATGTTCTCTTCTTCTTCTTCTTCTTCTTCGTCTTCTTCTCCATGAGTAGAAATGTAGTCCACAGTAATGTCTGTGCTCCTGGATGCCTGGGTGGCATCTGAGGAGGTGGACTCATGAGAAAAGCTTTTGAGGTATGAGCTGCTGGTGGTAGGCTGATATGATGAAGGTGGGATGTGGTGCTCTTGTTCCAGGATGTTGAGTTTGCTGCCTGAGTGCCGTGCTCCATCTGTGGGGACGGTTTCTCCTGGGAGCAACTTTTCCCGGGGAACTTCTTGTACCTCCACAGTATCTGGCTCCTCTTCACTCATACTGGAGTCACTGCGGTACAACTGCAGTTTCATCTCACCCTTTGTGGAGAACAGTAGGATTAATGTTCTTGCAATATTAATCACAAATCCATTCAATACAATTTTTGGTTACAATATTTTGCACTTTTTTACTGAAACTGACCCTGTCATACAATTTGTTAAGATCTGGAGTTACCTCTCTGGTGTCTGGTCTAGTCTTTTTTTGCTGCGGCTTTGTTGATTTGAATGAAATATTAGGAATGTAAGAATTAACTCTCACTTCTTCAGGCTACTGGATTTACTATTTAAACCAGTTTGTCTGGTGGCACAAGACAAGCACTTCTATGCGTGTCTTATGAAGACATGTGTCAGATATCACTTTATTTTGATATTTTAATGCCATTAAATTTAATGGTATAGCTTGATGAGGTTTAAGACCAGTTTGTAATGATTTAAGCATGCAGTTTTTACACTGCTACCTAGGTATATATGCTCATATTACCATATTAGCTATATTAAACATATACATTCAGAAAAAAAAACTTCTGACCCAAAACCTAAAGGGAAAGTGGTGTCTAAATTTATTCAACTTTGTTTTTTTTTTACCCTCAACTGTTATTTACACTAGCAACATCAGTCACTGAACATTCAATAGGATGTACAGATATATTAATATATAGTCTGGTCTTTTTTGTGTACTGAGCATTTAAATAGTGATTAGAATAAATATGTTCGTATCTACCAATGCAAATTCAGCTTTAGCGCACACACAACTGACTTTAAGTCTGTACCTTCTCACTTGCACATTCCTTTGCCCATTTGCTGTTTGCAGGATCTGGAACAATGCTGGGCATTAGGCAGTGGCAACAGTGAGACAATCTGCAAAAGAAATCAGATTATATGGTGTTTCTTAAAATTCTGTCTGTACTCTAGAAGACTGCTTTCTTGTTTCTTGTAATGCTTACCTTCTGTGTACTGAGGAAAACTGACAGATGCACAAGAGAAAAAGACAGGTCAGAAAAACGACTCCACCAACTGACACTACCAAAGCCAGGGGCTTCTCAGCTGAAAGAGACAGACATGGGAGGCTCATAAGGATGAGTAATACACAGGCAGAAGGCAGGCACTAGATAGACATAAAAAAAGAAGTGGAAGCGTGCTAGATCCTTGGTAGGTAAGTAGGTAGACTAAATTAATTTAAAAACATGTTTATTAAGCAATAACTAACATGCTTAGTCATTAAGCACCTGTAGCATCTCCAACAATAATCTAGCAGAAAAAGGTATGTTACACTTATGAATGTGCTAAATATAAGAAGAGAGACACTATCAGTACATCAAGTTACATGATTAATTTCCTGCTGATAACAAATCTCATAACTCTCTCTGAGGCGGCCTCGAGGGTATGCATGTCACATCACGGTATGCGAAAGGCGCTGTGGTTACACCCACTCACTGGCAGAAAGATTCATTTTACCGAGAGGCAGTATTAGTGTTGGGAAAAGCTCGTTCACAGACTTCCAAACACTAAAGAAAAGTTGACCAAATGGATCGCTGCAATTCACAGAAACAACAGCCTTTATCAAAGCTGCAAAATCGGAAGCAAACCAAATTATTATCTGCTTCAATTAAAGGCACTTAGAACACCAGTTTTTACTGTCTGTAGCCCACTGATATGCAGCCAGGTGCATAGTTTCCTTATTGCCATTGCATGCCTTCAGTCTTTGCTTTGTGTATTTCCTCTGTGTCAAAATCAGGTACATATAAATGCCAGGAAACCCAATTGTAAGGATCACTGTTGAGTGCAAATGCCTTCAATTCAAGTCTTTGTTGTACTCATTTTTTTTTTGCAGTTTTTCCTATTAAAGGCATCCATGCAGCAGCATATTTGGCCACAGTTGAACTAAGGGGGTGCATTCTGGTGGGAAAGCGAAGTCAGCACATTCCCTCTATATTTGGGAATTTCAACTGACTCATCAAGGGACAAGATGCTCTATACTGACCAGACCAATAGACCCATAGACCCCCAACCTTGTTTCCCTGGTGATATGAACACGAATTTTTGAGCTTTCTAAAATCCAAGAATGTTACTTTTAAATTTGATTAAAGATCTGTCTGTGGCTTACCAGATAACATTTCTGAGTATGTTACAATGTTGTGTTCATTTCCTTTCGGTCCTTCTCCAGCTTCAGTCCATGCTGACACCCAGAGTTTGTATTGTTGTCCCAGGGTCAGGCCAGGAATGGTAAAGTTTCTCCTTATGTGGTTAACTCCTACAACAAAGTCATCTTTCACTATCTCACAAACAATAGGACAAATTGCCAATATTTTGTCATCAAATGTCATCAATAAAGATACTGAATCTAACTAGGAGGGACTAAGGTCATTAAATACTATTCATATATTTCATATATTCATATATTTCACATTATGTAGCATTTCACAGATATAGTATGTATCACAAATAAAGAGGTTTCTTACTGTAACTCTTCGTTTTGCCTTTCACATCCTGCAAGTAGATGCTGTACTTTATCAAACAGCCTCCCCTTTTCTTTGGAGGAATTTCACCCCATTTTACCACCACACTGTCATTTTTTACAGTGGCAATGCAGTCTGGACCCTGTTGTGGAACTGGGGGGAATAAAAAATGGTTATAACACCTGTCTAGTTTCCTCTTTTAATGTATGAGGTCAGACTTAAGTCACTAAGCTCTTTAAACCTGATTGCCATGTGTCGATATTTCGTTGGATCTTTCCTGCCCCAGTAGAGGACAAAAAAATTACTGCAACTTCATAGCATTCAGCAGGCTGCAAACCTGCACAGCAAGAGAGACAGAGAAGGGTAATGTCAATCTGGTAAGCAGTAATTAAATCTATCCTAACAGTGTAAAGCTGTCAATCATGTGCATAATTTTTTTCCCGTAGTATGACATAACAGTAGTCATTTACATTGTATGAACATTTTATGATGAATGGACCAACAATAATTACCTAAAATGTTGTTACATTACAGTATACTGTAATTACATCGTAAATGTACATCCTAAAAACATCAGTTGAAAAACATTCAAATCGGAGGACACAATTTAACAAAACAAAACCATAAGAGCAATAATTTTTCTGACACATGATTACTACTAACACACCTACAGGTACATGCATGACAAGGAGGCTTCTGGACAATAAGCAGCACATATGACTGGTTATGAGGGAAGTTATTGTCCTATAAATGACCATTGCAGACATACAAGGTTTTATTACAATAGTAACTAATTCTTGCCTGTATGAGAATCTTTTTGACCCGAAAAAATAAAACAATCATGGCGATAGCTTAGAAAAGTTGAGAATATTAAAACTGTTTACACAGTTAAATGTAGACCCTTGGGGCTTTCTGACTCTAATTATGTATAAGAATAAGAGAGATTGTATTACACTTCCACATCCTACCTTCTATCATCCATTAAATTTAACATCTTTAACTTTTGTTCTTTCTGTTCACGAACTCCATAGGTTTACATTCACATGTAACACTTACCAGTTATGTTTATAGTATTTAGGTAGGGCTCTACTCTGATCCACTGAAACTGTCTTGGTTTACAGCTTGAGTCCAGCTCGAGTCCAGCAGGATACCATTCCACCAAGTATGCACTGACAGGGTTCTTCCAGGAGAGGGCGATACTGTGATTGTTCACATATTTGTGAATAGAGATATGCCCTTGAATAGTACTTATAGGCTGCAGCTGAATGAGCCTGGCAGGAGACTGGCCTTTTGAGTTCATGGCAAAGATGCTTATAGTACAGGGGTAACAGTTTAAGCTGTAGCATGTCGTGGGTTTAATAAATTCACTAATTTTCTTCCCCACAACACTCACATTGTACCCTACAATCCTTCCTCTGGCCTCTGATTCACTCAGCTCCTAATCAAAGAGAAACAGACAACACACTCAGTCTTACTACATTTCCATTGCTTTTTAGCTTAAGAGTAGTTCCATACTTCTTAAACACCGCAAGCATGCCATAGTCTGACTCTGAGCCTGTCACTGTCAATGAAGCATTACACTAAAATCTCAGAGGCAGTAACTATGAAAAGGACAGCAGTCAGCACCATCATTTCCTCTAAGCTCTTACTTGATTTTTCATAAAGTGAAACTTGAAAGCCTTCTAGATTTTGCTCTGACAGAGTGGTTGGAAGGGTGCAATTCACATCATGCAAGTCATTGCTCAGTAGTGGTTTGACCTTTGCTAGTCCCTGGGGAGGGGGTTGTAAGAAGTTACAGCATGACTGTACTATACCAACTAATCCCATGCATAAAGCAAATAAAGAAACAGTACAATATTTTTCAGGTAAATCTCCTGCTTTACTTTGATGCACTTTGTCAGAGCTTCCTCAAAAGAGCTGCCTTAATGTAACATTTCTAGGAGTACAAAACCTTTATTTATAGGGATAAATAAAGAAAATGTGTTACTTGCCTTCCAGAATAACTGTACATGCTTTTTGCCGGGTTTTACAGCATACCAAGCATCAAGCATTGCTGCAGGAGCTGGGGGGGGGGAATGCATCTAGCATTAGACATATTCCATTTAACTGTGGAGATACTGTTAGTAAACCAAGTTTATATATTTCTATATGATCTCTCATTGACAAGTCTTGATATTATACACAATGAAGCCTAGTATGGTAGTTTTGCCAGAGGTTACATCATTGTTACAGAAGTTGCTAGCCACCATGGGTAGCGGGGCTTTCAGCTGCTCTGCTCCTCGGCTTTGGAATTCACAAACCCCTGACATAAGAAACGTTAAGTCCTCTTTTAAAATCTAGACTAAAAACTCCCCCAACAAAATCTCGTCCACTCTGCCATATTATTTTGGATTGTTTTATATAGATTCTGTAAATTGTCTGTTGTTTACGTTTATGGCATTTAGCAGACGCTCTTATCAGAATTGTGTACAGTGTCCTTCAGTGTTTTGAAAGGTGCTTTTCAAAAATAAATTATTATTATTATTATAATAAATTAAATCTTATAGACTTTCAGTGGTTTATAATCACTTCCTTTGTTATTTTCAGTTCTGTAGTCATTGCAGTCAGTTATCAGTCTATAGGTAATTTTGTATATCTCCATATTTTTTCTGTTATTTGAAAACACAAGGAGAGCAACAGACTAACTTTTTTCCCCAGAAAAGAAACAACATGCAAAAAGGAACTAGTATCTGAGTACATTTTAAACAGAAGGCAAAATAAAAGGTTTAGGCTAGTAGTTTTGCTACGTTGCATGACTATAATGTGCAGCCAGGGGGCTCAAGTGGTGCAGCCAGGGGACCACTGTTAACTGTAAACCTTTCCAATGCAAGAGAACTAATAACAGAAATTTAGATCCATCTACAGCTACGTTCACTACAGAAAAGTTTTTTGAAGAAAGATAACACCTATGTCTTTCTGACAAAAAACAGTCGAAACCTACGTCACAACGTACAGTGCAGTTATCTGACACAATCAGACTTCTCACACATTTCCATTACGTGCTTTGGCTCTTAAAACGCTGCATACTCAGCACCATGACTCAAAGCACAAAGTTACAAAACTGAAACTGACAAACCTAATAAAGCTCCTTAGTTCTGACAACAATGCATAAACAATGTATTAGTATTATTACAGCATTAAAGACTCACCTTCTTCATCAGTCTTATTCTCTGCAGTGCTCCACTCACTCCACACTCCTCTTGTTGGGCTAAATTTCCATCTGACTTGGAATGTGTACAGGCTATAAGGATTCAGGGAATGTATAGTCCAGCCTTTGCTTGAATTTGTGTACTAAAATGAGATAAGACGCTCAAATAATTAATCTTATAATCTCAAATGCACTTTCTATGAACATATGATAAGTCAAAATACGCAAATCCTGTTTGAGAACGACTTTGTGCACAGATTCATATTTGTCCTTAACTGCAAAACCACAGCATCTTTCATCAGTGTGCATGCACTGTAAGTTACTGTACTTGTTTTCTACCACATTGTATGCCAGTGAAACAGATGAGTTCATTTTTAAACCTTTGCAGACCTTTGCCTTTGGATTGTTCAGGGTGAATTTATTTTTTTCAAGTTGCACATCAATACGTATGCAATAAACACTACATATTCATTTGAAGCTATTGCATGAGTAAAGCCCGTAATGACAACAAAATATGTGATCGAAAATCAGGGGTTATCAGATTCATCATCCCTGTAACGTCTACATACATTAATTCCTTCTTGTTTGTTTTTACGGACCAATATTTTATGGGTTTTGACACTTATGTAGGTATATATACCAAGTTACATTTACAAGACAATTTTCTAAACCCCCATTCACACCTATCTTGCTTGGTCTGGACCTTGGTTTGACTTTTCACAACCAAAAAAGCAGGTACTGTTTGGATTAAATAGTTGCATTAAGTAAATGTGTTTTTCTGGCATCATTCAAAGAATGAATTTAAAACATAGTTCTTGTGTAACACAGGAACTTCATGTTCTTTCGACAGAGGTAGCAATATGAAATTAGACATTAGATCTTTTCCTCTATGGCAGCAAGTGTTATGTTCTGACAACTCTTTGTTCAGTGTTGGCTCACATTTTTACAGGCATAAGATTGAATCCATTTAGCACCAAATCATTAAACCAGAGCAAAACTGTATCAAAGCTATGAGACTCTGCTACAGACCTGAACAGGCTTGTTCTTACAAAAGTACTTATCAGCAAACCAAAACCAAGCCATTCCGTTCTTCAGAAATACCAGTGGTTTGAATCTTCTAGTGTATTCTCTGAGATTTTTTCCTGTTGTCACACACCAGAAAAGGTCTCCAAGAGTGAAAGAGTAAGGCAAAGCCTACAATAATGAACAGTCATTTGCACTAGGAATTAAAATGAAAGTGTTGCTGCCAGTTTGAAATGATGCAAGTTATTTTTGCAGTTGCATTTAACTTTTTAGTGGTTATATCACTTCATGGGACAGTAAAATCCCCTGACATTTATCTGTCTAGATCTGAATAAGCCCCAAATAGTTGTACTCAGCGGTGTAGCCTAATCAGCTAGGGTTTGTGGGTTGCCATGAGTCAGTGGTTCGTTGGTGTACATTTTGTGCTAGGAATATTATCAAGGCATCAGGTGGTTTCTGGTGTTCAAAGAGGGAAACCATGCTTGTGTATATAAACTCATAAATCTACGCTGAATTTGCAAGGTGTGTTTTAAATGTACGTACATTGAATGCTACAGTCTTCCAGCTTGTTAGGTCCACCCTGTATCTGATCTCCACCAACTGAATGTTTTCTGCTTTTTCTGGGTAAAGTTGGCATTGTCTTGAGGAGCACTCCACTTTCTTGATATGTGGCTTCAGGGGCTTCACTGTATACAAACAGAACAACAGAACGTCAGTCTGTAAACTGCATTGGCCATTTACAAGCTTAAACTTGGTTACAATTTTTATCAGTTAAACTTTACATTCTCAGCAAACAAGCAATGACTAACCGGTGAATCTGCATGAAGATCATGCAACATTTAAACTCTCTGAATTCTTACAGTACAATTATTACATTTAAATTCTTGTGGTAAGCCTTATAGACAACCCCATTTAAATGCATTTTCACAGTTAGCTTTTATATTCTAATGTCTTTATTCCAGTTTTTTTGTTTTTTTGATAAGCTATGCCTGTTTTGTTTACTTACAACTAATTCAATTGTATTTTCTTTCTCTAGCTTCAAAAACCTCCTGAAGACTCATCTGTTTAGAGACCATCTCTTCCCTTAATGTACTCTTCTTGCACTACTTGTACATAAAGATTTTCGCACTTAGTACTCTCCTCTAGTTCTCACAATGTGCTGAAACTTGAGTGTTTCCATGTACTGTAAGTCGCTTTTGTGAAATGAATGTAATGTAATTTTTTGATTACTTTTAAATACTGTCGATAGCTGAAATTTTTAATAAATTTAACTGCTTTAAAACATCATGTTAACCTCACTCTTTCAAATAAACTGTAAAGTACCTATGTCGTTGAGCCTGAAGCTCAGGACGTTTGAAGCTGCGGAGCCCAGGCTGTTGGTGGCATTAACGTGCACTGAGAACTGAGTCTGCGTGGCTGGGATGGGAAAAGAGGCTGAAAGGGTCCCGTCTTTGAGAATAACACTCGGATAATCAACAGGAGGGTACCCTTGCACCCTGTAAAACAATACAACATAAGTCTCACAATATGTAACACTATATCATCTTTGTGTGTTTGTGTGTGAGTAACATGACACACATGCAGTTAGAGCTGCATGTTAAAATCAGTAAAAATCAATTTTGGGGCTGAATATTCGCTTTTTTTCAATTTATAGGTGGATCTCAGAGGCTTGTGCAACTAACAAACACCAGAAGTCAGTAGTTAGTCAGTTCTACATGAAACATGATACATCATACGACCCACATAATAAAGGTGATCTGAATTCTCTGTTTACTAACCACAGACGTGATGTGGTCTGGATATATGTTTCCCATCCCGTTTCCCATATGCATGTCACGTTGCCAAGTTCTCCTTCCCGCACACAAGTAAGGTTCTGTGGAACCCCGGGCGGATCTGAAAAAGAAGTCCAAAAGCTTTGAAACTTAATCTACTCGGGTGATTTGTTAAAACTAGCAGAGAGCTGTGATCAGTGTGTATACATCACACTGTTTTTTGACAGCCTCACCCTGTTATACTTGTCCATTGCCCTGTCTTTACTCCTGCACTTCACACATCAGTTCTCTGTTCCAAGTAACACTCAGCATTTACAGGCAATATCACTTAACAGTTAGAGGTTCAACTCATAAACTTCCTCAAGAAGAGCAAATGTTATAAAAGCAGTAATTAAAGCATTTAGGGGAACATTGTACTGAGTTTAGGTTGTATACATACACCCTGGTGTGATGTCAGTCCCACAGGGCTCTGGCTCTCCATCACATTTGCAGGTGACTGTGGTGGTCCGGGTTAAATTCACAATGCTTACACTCACAGTGGTCGAATTCAAGTTTCTGTCATGCAAGGCCACATTATCTCGGTAAATCAGTTTGCTGCATTCCTTCTTGAAGACGCAGAAGATCTGGAAGCTTGAGCCCATGTGGACATCCTTGCTTGACTGTATGGAACATATTTTTTCTGGGAAACATGAGAACACACACACACACACAACACAGTGAGTCACGCAGGCAATGGGCTTCTTATGTGAGGCAACGTAACAGTAGATCATGACAGTTCCCATGAAATCATAAGGTCCTAGAGGTTGTGCTACACACCTTCCACTCTTTTGCTGCCTGTAGGTACTCCAGTGTACAAGAGGAGCAGGAAGAAGAAACTGGACCAAACCCTGCATTTAAGAGGCATGAGACCTTCTGACTTCAGGAGCACGTCCTCTTCTACCATACCGAGGGCTGAGGAGACAGAAAGAGCAACATCTGACAAAACGAGCTGGGCTTGGGCAGAATGTTAAGTCTGCTGCTGTTGTCGTTTTCCTTAAACATAAAATAAAATAGTCAATTTCTTGTGGCTGCCAGCGGTGACTTACCCAGTTTATCTGTCCATAGCTTTGTAGCTGTTCCAGTTGTTTTGGTCCAGAGAGCAACATCCGACTAAGCTAAACCCTGGTGATTGTAGAGCTGGGTTGTAGGGAGGGAGGGGAATTTTAAGTAAGTCTGCTGATGTCGTTTTCATTCACTGTAAAGTAAAATCAAGTCTAATATGGCTGTGGTGGGTGACTTACCTAGCTTATCTGTCCATAACTTTGAAGACGTTCTAGTCGTTTTACACCAAACGTACTTAAAAAGTCGAAACCAGTCCTCTGACACACGTCCTTCACGCGCACGCGCTTCTTCCCCACTCAGCGCGCGCGGGGCGGAGTCGAGCACGAGAACACGGGAAAGAGCAAAGAGGTCCAGAACTAAACAGTGTGTCTAAATAGTCAAACTCACGAGTGTGAAAAGTATACTTTGTATGGTTTTAGGGTTTAAGGCAGCTCTAGACGCTTTATGACACTTCCTTTCATTACAGACTCGGAGGAGGCTAGAAAGTCCCTGACCTGGGGTAGAAAATAGCAATAGCTACTAAAAACTCAACTTGAGAAGACGTTATCAGGTCCAGAAATTTTTTCAGGGCCTTTAGCTCTCTGTAAAATTGTCACGGAGCTCCTTAAAATACGTAGAATCTGTCTGCATTGGAAGTTTATCTATATAGCACAGTATCAAAAGAAAATTGAAAGTGCAATAGAGGTGCAAATGTTTAAAAAAGGAAAGGTAGAGGAGAATAGTGCAGTTTTTAGTGGGTTATTAATGATGCTTTGAAATCAATTCTGTACAAAAGCCAGTTCTAGGGCAAGGGCATTGCAAAAGTCAACCTGTAGGAAATTAAGGCATGGATAGTCTCTGTTTAAGCAATGTTTTAAGGTATTTAGCTCTCTATAAATTTGCAAAGGAGCTCCTTAATGAAACAGAATCTTTCAGCATAGGAAGATGTTGTCTGTTTTCTTCTCTGTTTGAGATTCATATGTCCGAAAAGCCCAGGTTCTCAGCCAGCAGAACACAGTCAAAATGAAACAGGCAACTGTCTGAATGTCTGATAGGTCTTAATGTCAGAAATGTCTGATATGTCTGAAATGTCTGAACGTCAGAAAATGTCTGAAACGAGTAAATCTTTTTTTTTTTTTTTTTTTTTTACCTGAATGAAGTTTCCCCAAGCACTGTACAAATGTAAAGTATCCCCAAAAGTTCCAAAACATAGACTTCTATAGGTTACTTCATAATATGATATCATAACAATTGGGAACGAGTTTATAAGCGGTCAGCTCAAGTTGGGCCTTTTGGAGGAAAAGAGTTGACATTGCATTGGTTTAGACATGTGCTGAGGAGTGTTGGGAGAAAGATGCTGAGGAGAGACTGAGTGTGTTGGGAGAAGGACACTGAGGAGAGACTCTGAGTGTGTTGGGAGGAGGATGCTGAGGAGAGACTGTGAGTGTGTTGGGAGGAGGATGCTGAGGACAGACTCTGAGTGTGTTGGGAGGAGGATGTTGAGGAGAGACTCTGAGTGTGTTGGGAGGAGGATGTTGAGGAGAGACT
>JBBJLR010027721.1:0-12775 GCA_037577145.1 Brachypetersius gabonensis
ATTGCTGTTTGTAGACTACAGTTCAGCGTTCAACACAATAGTGCCCGGTAGACTGTTCACAAAGCTGAGGGATCTAGAACTCAACAGCCGTCTGTGTGCTGGGTGCTGGACTTTCTCACTGGCAGATCTCAGGTGGTGAGGGTGGGTAGGTGTGTCAGGCGCTGTGGAGAGCATCCTCACACAGAACCTCACATCCTGGTACGGGAACAGATGTGTTCAGGACCGCAAAGCTCTTCAGAGAGTGATCTGTGTAGCAGAACGCTGCTGCAGGACTGTTCTCCCTTCCCTACAGGACATTTACATCAGGAGATGTTGGTGCAGAGCAGTTTGGACATTGAAAGACTCGTCCCACCCCAGTAACGGACTGCTTCAACTTCTGCAATGGGGCAGAAGGTTCCGCACCGTCAGGGCAAAAACAGAGAGACTCAAGAGGAGCTTCTATATCCTCAACCAATTCAAGTCTTAAATCAGAACATGCCTCCATTCCCCTCATAACATTACTATAACAGACTGAAACAGGACCTCATTTCACATCCAATGTTATATTTCAGAACACTCACTGTCATATTTCATATCACATCTGATTTAATATTACATCACATGCTGCTACAGTACTGCTTACATTACTCTGGTCACTGCTTACATTACTCTGGTCACTGCTTACATTACTCTGGTCACTGTTTAGATTATTCTGGTCACCCTGTTAAATTACTCTGCTTACATTACTCCGGTCACTTTGTTCACTCTGTTTTATATGGCTGTGCTATAATGGCACAATGCACTTTAACATTCCATTTGCACAATGTACATATTGCTGCTACATTTATTTATATAAATACATATAAAAATCATTTTTCAGTCTTCATATAATTTCTTGTGATGCTCCTTGTTTAAGTTTAAGTTACTTACTTTAGATCTGTCTTTAGAAAATTTCAGATTTATATTTTTAAAATTTAAAAATATTACTTACATTTATATTTACTTGTACTCATTTCTTCATTTTATTTGTATTTCAGAAAGATTTCTTTAATTTAAAATTTACTTATTGTTTATAATGTTTGCACAGTCAGAAAGGAGCGGTTCAGGATACATTTCACTGTGTTTTGTACTTGTATGACTATGCATGTGACAAATAAAGAATCTTGAATCTTGAATCTAGATCTCCAGGAAACCTTTCCAACGAGCTCTCATTTGTGTTTTTAGCCTGAGTAGATCAGGGATTATTCCCTGAACACGGTTCACTTTGTCGCAATGTCCCAATACTTTTGTCCCACAACCCTCCGAGTTGCATATCTCACCGGGGAATTGAAATTTGAATGCAGGTTTACCTTTACATCTTCTTTAAGGGTAATGCATTTAAAATGACATTAAAATGCTCTGGGAGCAGATTTGGGGGCATATTTAGGGTTTATAAAAATAGACATTTTTAGGCATTTTTTTCCCAAAACACAAAAACATGGCTCTTGAAACATAACCCCCTGTAAAGCCAGGGATTAATATATAGTTGTTTACATCTGACAGTTGATCCATAAGTGAAGTGAGTGAAAGTGATCGTTCGGTCATACATGAACACACCACTGCACACAGTGTGAACAGCACGAAATTCTTCCTCTGCTTTTAACCCATTCACCAAGTGAAGCAGGGGGCAGCCATGAACACAGCGCCCGGGGAGGAGCAGTGTGTGGGGACGGTACCTTGCTCAGGGTACCTCAGAGGTGCCTAGTGGTCTTGGGAATCGAACCTGGACTTTCTGATCACAGGGCGAATGCCTTAACCACTAGGCCACCAGCTGCCAACCAACTGAATCATACTAAAATTGGGCAGCTTGTAAACAGCTGACAGATAAGCTGAGGGATGGTGAGAGCACCGTGCAGGACACTCAAGAGCAAGTGTGGGTCCTGGAGAGCCGGTGCCCACAGTTTGATGGTAGTTTTTGTCAAACACATTCACTATACCTGACAGTTAACTGGTGAGGTGAACCAGGTGTCACCAAAATGTGCTCGACCACGACCCTCCAGGACTGGAAATGCTGTGAAACAAATCTTTACATTTTGCACAACTATTGAGCATAATTGATGTCCATAATATCGTCAAATGACACTGCCGAACTTATTTTGGTTACATGCCTTTATAAACTGCATTTATAAAATATTTGTCATCCCTCCACCTTCATTCATAACTACTGTGGCATTGTAAACATAGCAACCACAGCTTGCGCTGCAGTATAACAAATATAGCCAACCTGTGTCCAATGAGTGACGCCAGCATTAAGGTGAAAACCATTTCTCTGACGATGAGACCCATATAACACACAGTAAAGAACTGTCAAATTTTTGTGTGTTCTCCTCCACTGAAGGGTAAATGCTAAGGGATGTTCCCACCACTCATCTAAACTGATGGACCCCTTTGGATCGGTGGCCCATGGTCTTAAAAATTAAGTGAAAATGTTCATTAACAGTGGTCAGCCAGTGCTACTTGCATGTTCTGTCACAGACCTTTCTTCATGAATAAATAAAAGGCGTGATGGCTTTACACCACTCAGCTACTCATCGCAAACTAGGCGGGTGCTGCTCTATGACAGCTGGATATTCATAAAACATCGTCTTAATGTCAAAGATGGATATAGAGACGTTTCCATCACATGGTGGACACACACAAACACACACACACACATGCACACACATTCACACACACAGACACACACACACACACACACACACACATGTTTTCCACTGCATAGTGTACCAGAATCTTTGGCATCAGGACACCGGAGGTTTATGCATGTTGGAACAAAAGGTGGCAGGAAAAGAGATCTTTGATCTTTGCTAATCCTACTCTTGCATTTTCTTGTTAAAATGTTGTCCAAAAACTGCATAAAACTGACCTGTGGAACTATGAAAAGAGGTCAAGCATGGATGTTCTCCTCTGTGCATGAAGCTCACAGACAATTTAACGAATGGTTTACTATTCCAGGTCAGGATCAAGTCACAGGTCAGTATGGCATGACCAGTAAAAACCTGTTTAAGCGTGCTTTCTCTTTCTAATGCATCTGCAATGTCTAAATGGTGTAAATTGAATATGCTTTTTAATCTTGTCTGTTATTATTGTTTTTACTGTTTGTTTTATTGTCCTTGTGTGCAAGAAAGGTGCCTATAAATAAAATGTATAATTATTATTATTCAAAGCAGCAGAATGTGAACCAGAATAGTATGTTGATGTGTCGAAGCCCATTTTTTGTAATTATTCCTAATTATGTAGCCTCTACTGGCATTAATATCACTTTTAATGTTGTCACTCTGAATATTCCAGTCATCACTCAAAGGAGTGGAAAATGAGCTAAAATCCTAAATTCCAGTGGGTGGGGGGGGTCAGTCCATGTTTTTGAAATCATAGTGGAAAAATACCCATATACACACACAGTCACACACACACACACACACACACACACACACACACACACACACATACACACACAGTCTACAGAGACAGACACAGGTGTGTCCTCAATCTGATGGGGATACGGTCGACCGGCATGTGTAAATTTGGCTGGTTCGGAGCACAGCTAATTAAAAAAATAAATTCTTTTAATTTAAACATCAAATCCGGATACACGCGCGACCCCGTAATACACATCAGACAGACGGCTCACTAATCCACATCAGTCCATGCTCCATGAGCAAATTACACGACATGGCTGCTCAGAACAAGGGCCGTCAGCTTTAAGAACAGATGATGATTACTGGCTTCTTCACTGTCCCATATTCATGCTGCCGTGTTGGAAAGACACAGATAAAGAGAGAGAAGACACAGATAAAGAGAGAGAAGACACAGATAAAGAGAGAGAAGTAAGACTGAGGCTGAAGGTCTTCTGCTTGACTGCACCGCAAAAAGTGACATCTTGGCAAGCGAAAGCATCTTAAAATGTAGCCGTATATCTGATGTCTCTCATTATGAGTGTCTGGTAAGAACATTAGAACATTTTTCTGGGATTCTTTACTGATATAAAGTACCTTACAGTCATCTTATTAAGGGAATAGAGCGTTTTTTTTTAAAGTACTGTGCAAAGGTCAGAGAAGACCCTTTTATTTCACTTAATTTCCAGCCAAAATGGCCATTAAGTGCATATTATTCAATAGTTTTTTTAGTGAGTCCAACTATTCCCTTTATTGCGGCTTCCATTTTATTGGGCAGACCCTTGTGCTTATGTGCTTCCTGTAAACATCTAAGTCCAATCTTAGAAGTCAGCTGCATTTTCTGCTTCTCATTCTCTGGTTTAAGTGTCAGATTTAATCTTTTTCATGTATTTCCTTTCTTAATAATGTCCTTTCAGACCCACAGTCTTAACTCATCTTCTCACAGCAGAGGGATGGAAATGCCTTGTATTTATCTCTCAAATATAGAAGTTTTAACTGCTGTTTGTGTACAGTTTTATCAGTCTATCAGGCCTTGGATTGTTGTTAGAGGTCCCGCTTTCTTTTCTTTTTTAAATTTTTTAGGTTGACTCTTGTTTTATGTTGACTCTCCTATCCCTTGTGCAAGAGAATGATCTTCTATCTACTGTCCTTGAGAAATCTCTCCTTTAGCCATTGTGGAAGTAAATGAGAAAGGTGTTTGTTTGAGGAGTGTGTGGGTCCGGGAGCTGCTTTTGTTGGGGAGCAGAGCTCTAACTGGTTGGGTTAGATCTGAGGTATGAGAGAGTTACAGTGGAAGCCGGAGGCACTGACAGATTTGATATCATACTTGGCTTTTGTGTCATTTTTAACAATTCCCTTAGAAGTCTGGGTCTTGCTTTTTCTGATGCTGATATTATGTTAGGCATGTTTCTTACCTGCAGTTGGTTTTTCTTGTCATGTTGCCATGCCTTGTGATGCGGCTGTTTCTCCAGTTTACACAAGAACTAATGAATATAACATGCCTGCCTTTCACACAAAGCCATTCTTAGCATAGACACCGCCAGCAGTGCGTGATATAAAGGACAACATGTCCCGTCCGTGCATGATGGTCTTTATGTGCATTATGCTGATCATGGTCTCTAACGTGATACTTTGATGTGTTATTTATGAGATGGCAATTCCAATTATCCCCTCCCCTGCATACACACACATTGACATGCACACACAGGCATGGGCCTTATAGACTCATCTCTTTGCTGCTCTCTTCTCCCGTTCGGCTTTGATTTAGTTGTTTTCTGTGCCGCTTTGAGTAATTGATTTAAGTAGAGCGAGTGCTTGCTCGTCTGCTTGTTTTGCTTGAGCCAGGCACCCTGTGACTATGAATCATCCCGATTAGGAATCACTTCCTTGCCACACTTCCATTACTACTACAGCTGCACATATTAAAGTACACAGAAGTTTTACATAGAGCCCGTATCAGATAAAACCTAAATTCTTGATGTGTTGAAGGGATCCTTTAGCATTGTTTCAGAATATACCATTCGCTTTCTTGTCCACACTGTCCATATATAAAAAACAAAGCTACAAAAACTATGTTTTGAATTCATTTAGCTTGTGATATCTAGGAAGGGATGCTGTTGCACATCTCCAAAGGAGCCAAACATCTAAAAGCACTGACTGAGTTTTACCAATGAAAACAGAGGGCTGCTTTCTGACTTAGCCAATTGGAGCAGATGCCATTTAAGGGGTTCTCCACTGACTGGCACCGGCTCAATTTGGTTCGGTTTGGTTCTACTCTGTTCAGTTTGGTTTCGGACCTACAGTTTTCCACTACAGCTGTTTGCTATAGCGGCCAAACATTCTGAGCAGCAGCGCGAGCGGAGCGCTCTTAGCTGAGGTAAACAACCCAGCATCATTACAATCGCCAGCATGGATGAAATCAGAGGGGTTTTATCCCTTATCCTTGGTTTGTGGCTGTTTGACACAAAACTGAGGCAATTGGTTTAGCAGACAAGGCTTAAAGAAGCAACATTATGCTAACGCTAATGCTAACTTTCAGTCAACAACACTGGCGTAACCATAGCGACCACCAATCAGTAACATCCAATATGAATCAATTCAGCATGCTTTGAACCTTGACCATGATGGTACCAAGAATGGCACGTGGTACAAGATTTTCATTATGGAAAAGCAAAAAAAGCGAGGTGGTGGTACCAGTCAGTGGAAAACCTTTGTTAGTGTTAAAGGTACAATAACTAGAACAGCTTTAAGGGATAAAGGGATGTAGGGAAACAGCCACGTTCTGGGTACATCAACCACACACATTATTAGAATTTGGACGTATTAATCATGGATGTCCAGATATCATCTGTGTGATATAAACAGTTTTCTGCTATTTATGTAACACAAATATCAACAGAGAAAGAGAGGAAACCAAGGGCAAATCTCTAATCTGCAGCCTCACCATGATAGCTTGGAGATTAAAGGCAGGGCAGGGATTATTTAGGGAAACCCTGCTGTCCAAAACACTCAGGGCATCTCCCAATACTCAATAAAAGTAAAGCTCAGCCTGTATGGACCCCTGAATTTCCAGAATATCCTCCATCGTGGACTTCAATGGGATACCGTTCAAACACAAAGTATTACAGATGATAAAACCCTGCCACAGAAATGCACAGATTGCATTCCCTTATCCTTCCACTCTCATAAAAGAAAAGCTGAATTATGTTATCTAGATAACGAGAGCACAATGGGTGATTACATTGGCGGGGAGGAAGTTCTGTAAAAAGGCATCAGTTAGTCTAAAGACAGATTAGCAATGCAGTCGTCTTTGGGAAAGAGATTCAGTCAAGTGAAAGGAGAAAACTGGGTGTATTCTGTATTCAGGCAGACTTAATGAGTTATTGGGCGGACACATATTCCAGAAGGCGAAACGCATGTAGTCTTGTTTTAACATGATTCGTTCAGATGCACCACAGAAGGTCAGAAGTTCACCAGTGTCTATTCCTCCTCCACAAAGTTGGGGAATTTGTAAGATGTAACTATACGTTCAAAAGGCATGACTAGATGTCTTTTGTCTGCCAGAAATACCTGCGTTCAGCCAGTAATACGCCCTTAAGTCTGACAGTGAGTGCTGTCAGTACAAGGGTTGCTTGGAAAGAATGGGGGAAGCGAGTGTAACTAATACAGCTCTTACATCTCAATCTCTTTTCTTTCTCTCTGCTCACTGCTCTCCCTCATCTCTCTCGGCCTGGTCTCACGAGGTACAAGGCATTCACTCTTCTTTTCAGCTCCTAACAGGGCTAAAACTGCTCCCAGGCCACAGTTTAAGAGTTTAACCACTCGCAGATAAATGAGGTCGCAGTGTTAAGTGAGTCAGTGCTGAGCGTCTCCAGGGCTCCTGGGCTTTCATACAACTAACACGTCACATTCAGCTCAATTTACCTTGATTTTGTCTCGATGTTAGCAGCTTGTGTTGGTTGTTATGGGCGAACCAAGTCTGGAGTTGCATGACCTATTGTTAAACATTCAAACTGACCTGCTACTAAGATACAAGTCCTATTTTCAGGTGTCTTCTATCAGAGACCCTTTTTAGGAACCAGATCTTGTGACCCCACCTTGGTTATGTACAGTTAAAGATTGTGTCACCCATTCTTTAGCCAAGGGTCAGAGCCCGCTCTCATGAGTTTTCATGCAGGCATCACGATATACAAAGTAATCTAAACATGTGCTGCAATCACACTGTAGGGTTTTTTTTTGTTCTGGCACAGCGCTTCATTACCCTGTAAATGTATTTTAATGCGCACTGTGTATCATCGCCCGGATCATTGCTAACTGCTGACAGTAGGAGAGAAATAACGAGTTGATTTCTTATTGTTTTTGTATGCAAAGTGGTTGAAACGTGTTGAAATGCTGTGAGACGGGGAAAGTTCCTAACCTTAACCCTAAGCTTAACCCTAACCCTAACCTTAACCTTAGCCCTAACCCTAACCTAAACCTTAATCCTAAACTTAACATTAACCATAACCTTAACCCTAACCTTAACCTAAACCTTAACCCTAACCCTAACCTTAACTCTAACCTTAATCCTAAACCTAAGATTAACCCTAACCTTAACCTTAACTTTAACCTTAACCTAATCCTAACCTTAACCCTAACCTTAACCTCAACCCTAACCCTAACCATAACCCTAAACTTAACCTTAACCCTAACCTCAACCTTAACCTTAACTCTACAGTCACCAGTTACCACTGATACTGGTGATGTTACGCAGTGTGCAGTAAAAAACATTTATAGGGCAGTGAAGTGTTATCCTAGCATGAAAAACGCCACAAATCATGGTCGCAGCATGTATTTCAATTACATTGTATATCGTGACAGCTGCATGAAAAGTGGTGAGGGTTGAGGGTCACCACCCCTACTCTTCACTAACTCTTTCTGATCACACGCCATTTTAGTTGATGGCACCACTCTCATCCAAGCAGTCCTACTGATGTATGTAAGAATACATCCAAAGTTGTGCTCAGAGGGTCCACAACCCAAATGAATATCAACGGTTGTCTTGTCCTCAAAAACTGACCAGGGATCAATTAGGTAAAGTAGTGGCTGATGAAATGTGCCAATAGAGCTACAGTCTGTAAATGAACTGTACCGTCTGTAACCTACTTGGAGTGGCCAGGCTAGGGGGTTATAAACAGACTCTCTTTTTAGCTCTAAGCCTTAACCATCGGCACCTAGGCACCACTTAGGCTTCCAGCTAGTAATGGGCAGCTTAAAAGACTATTGCATATTTTAAATGTCCTACATAAAACTAATCAAATCAGGCATGAAGACATCAAGACCAGTGGCCTCTTCAGTGCTGAGAAGGTCCTCAGACTTTATCTCTTAACACACCAAATTCCTTTCATCAGTTCATTATCAAGTCCTTCAAAAACGAATCAAGTACTTCATCAGGACCAGGCATATGAAAAGACAAGGCACTCTGTGGCCTTTCAGAGTGGGAGAGGATCAGCACCTCAGGCCGAGAGAGAAGAGGGAATAAAAGTGTGGTGGCTGTGGAGGCTGTGCCACAGTCAGGAGGCCCCAGCACTCATCGGCCATGTAATTGAGCTTGAAATCAGCTCATATTCAAAGTGAATAGCTGGGCCTTTTTCCCCCCTCTCTGCTCCTCTTCATCGTCCCTCTTTCCCTCTTTTCCTCTTTCCTAATCTCTCGCTCTCCCACAGATGAAAGCCACAGGCCAGACGACTCCCGGGTCATGAATATTTATGACTGCGGCTCTTGTTTACGTGCAAGCCTTTGAAGAGGCACTCTCGTGTTCCGTCCGGCCCTTGGCCCACCTTCACCTTCGCCCCGCTGCCTGTTTATCTTCTTCTTCTTCTTCTGCTTCTTCTTGTGCTTCTGCATCTACTTCTTTCATGGAAACTAGATTTATTAAAAACTATATGATGGTATAACTGTCTATTTATCTATTTCTTCTTCTTCTTCTTCATTTTCTTCTTCTTCTTCTTCTTCCACTCTTTGCATGCAAACTAGGTGTATTAAAAGCTATATGGTGGTATAGTTGTCTGTTTATCTATTTCTTCTTCTTCTTTTTTTTCATTTTCTTCTTCTTCTTCTTCTTCTTCTTCTTCTTCTTCTTCTTCTTCTTCTTCTTCTTCTTCTTCTTCCACTCCTGAAATGGCAACTATTGAACACTGTTCCTTCATCCAAAAGCGTCTTCTTCTGGCTTTGATGTGTGACCATGGTAGACAATACAGAAGTGCTTATGAGAAGTTTTCCTCTCTCCTTCAATCAAATATCCATTAGAGAACTAAACCTATTCCTCCTAATCTATGTCTATGTCATGAAAAGCACTGTCAGAAGACCTAAACTCAAAAACCTGGCGAATATTTCTTCTAAGACAAAGAAGCGCCATTCTGGACATGCTGGACATACTCAGATAGATAATTAGGCAACAGACGCTGGGAAGGAGAATCCCATGTTCATTCTGGGTTTCTCAGAACTTCTGGCCTCCTTCTAACCTCTAAGACCTTGACCAATGGGCTTTTTCTATTGCAGCAACTGAGCTTTGCAATTCCTTTTCCATTTTATTCGATCAAGGTGGACTTTAACCGTACAGCAGTGCTAGAAGAAGCGAAGACACAATTTGCAGCAAAGCATGAAAATGCCAAGCCGGAGCTGCGGGCGGAGTCAAGATGGAGTTGAACCAGAAACAGACAGGATGGAAACCAAATGCTTGATAGATTCCGTGTATTTACAGTCGCTGAATAACTTTCTCATATACTTTTGACAATCCCACCGGCTCCTCATAACTCTGCAGTCAATCTCCACCCTGGGGAACTCCGGAAACGAAGCACTGAGAAAGAAGACAAACAGACAGCTTTCTCCTTCCCTCTCTACTTGTCCCCAGAGCAGGACATCTTTATTTAAGGCTTGGGTAACCATCCATCCTGCCTGGAGTATACAGAAAGCAGGAGCGGGGTTCGTTTAAAGGCTGTTTCTCAGCAACACAAGCACAGCAAACACACATCTACATGCTCAGTTGGAGTTTTTTAGGGGCATTATTCTGCCATGCTGCCTCATGTCATGTGCCTGGGGTGACACTGGGCTTGTTGTATGACCCCTCCTTTAAGCCCCTTACGAAGCATTAGATTGGTTTCACAGTCAGTTTAATAATTCTACACTGCCATGCACATTTAGCCTATCAATTCTTATGGTCAGCCCCAGATGTTCTTGTGATGAGATCACATCTGGCACCAAAAGACTACTGTTGGCCAAATAGACTCAGCTAGCAAAGCCTCCATGCTTGAACGCAATGACTTAGAAAGGGGGAAGCAGAGGATCATCCGACAAGGCAGTGCAATCTCCACGGGCTGGAGCTTCAGCTGGAGAAGACCTCCGGGTGTGAATAAAGATAGCGATTAGGTCACCCACACGCACATCAATGCTGGAACGCTGCCCGGCATCGACTAATGACGAAAAGATGATTGATTGATGGCTACTGAGGGAGTGCGTGGGGAGCTCTGGTGTGCATCACAACCTTTACTTAGGCTTAAAACATGGTTAAAAACAGAAGGCTTTGTTTGGATTGGTTCCTGATCTCGACAGTGGGCAGGAGATATTTACAATATATATGTTGCACAGTTACCAGGATTTTGACCTTTTTAATGGAAATTGAAAAATGTTTGCAAATGTTGAACTGCCAATTACTATTAAAACATTGGGATTTTTTTTTTCAAAATCACATCTAAAAGCCAAGATTTGATTGCTGAATTGGGCATTTCATTTCTTAGAGGTGCTAACAGTTATTGTACAAGTAAATCAGAATCACAATCCAAGAATTGTATTACTTTATTGATCCTGGAGAAAATTGCTTTGACATTTTGTATCATTTTGATTTTGTGTCTGTGAAATTGACTGGAGAATCAAAAATGAATGCCAGCCATGGTCTCTGTCCATGTCCCACTGAACAGGGGAGGGATTCAATAGACTGTCCTGTTAGGCAGTCGGCAATGCTACTGGTTTGGCAGTTCGCTACCTATTCTTCTATCAAAACAAAGATATACTACAGTTGTGGAGCAAGTATTAAATCAATTTGAATAAACTCTTATTGAAAAATGTAGTGGTAAGTGGACAGAGATACAATTTTCAGTGAGTATCTCTAAAGAGTTGATATTTTTATGTGCACATATCAATATCAATCATTTTTATGAGCAGCATTAAACCAAAGTGGCTCTGGTTTCCCTACCTGGTGCACGACATGAATTCTGGCTTCTGTACCCAAATAAAGCTCTATTCATCCACTACAGAATTCTGCATACATGGCTGAACCCCAAATGGTTGTGTTAGACTTACAATTGCACTGCTTGACTATATTATTTGATACAATGTTCACTATGTAGGGAGTAGAGAGTAATTTGAGATTCAGTTATATTGTAGAAAAAGAGACATAAAACACTGTTTCTAATAGAAATCACATAGAGGCTGTAATAAAAAAATAGCATTTTTTTTTTTGCATTAAACACTACTGTATTATAAAATATGTATTATTATGTGACAAAAAGTTACGTCATACCGATCGAAGAGGAACTGAAAGCCCTTAAACAGGCTAAGACTGCTTGGCAACAATGATATACTTTGACAAACTACTATTTGTGGTTGAACATCTTTTTTGTAATTGTCAGAAACCACAACACACTTTGTTTAAACCAGTTGTTCATGCTGATCTCAGACCTGCTAAGACCTACATCAACGTTTTTAATTATGAGCAATATTAGATCTGTAATAGACTTGCATGCGTTTTTTATTAAACCACAGCCACCAATCAAGAACTGTTTCAATATTTTCAGAGTGAAGTCAGACAGGTCACACTGTGGCACAGATCTGAGATCAGCATGAAAAATACTATTATGCTGTATTTATTGCAAATGTCGGTACTGTGTCATCTTTTTTGTCGTTTGCTGCCTTATAATGGTGAGTCTATTACAGTTTTAGGTACTGCGACTTACAACCCCCCTCAATTGTGGCTGATAAAACCCTTAAAACCCATTTTGTGCTTATTGCTTCAATAAGACTGTAGAAAGACCATTAATAAAGCAAAGGTGTCGGTATGATTGAAGGGGATTCAATACACCAGTGTACTGTGAGTGTTTGGATACTGGTGTGTGTGTGTGTGTGTGTGTGTGTGTGTGTGTGTGTGTGTGTGTGTGTGTGTGTGTGTGTGAGTGCGAAGATCAAAGTGAAATCGTGTTTAACAGTTGGTTGTTCACAGTGTTGGACCCAGTATGTGTTTGTGCACGTGTGTTTAAATCCCAAACAGGCTGGGGCCAATGGTCCATCCCAGAGAGAGTTTTAGTCCGAGGTCTTCAAGACACAAGAAA
>JBBJLR010027749.1:0-12774 GCA_037577145.1 Brachypetersius gabonensis
ACACACACACACACACACACACACACACACACACACACACACACACACACACACACACACACACACACACAATTAAGGTAGACACAAGAGAAGTTACAGAAGTTTATCAGAATAGGCTGGTGAGTGGGAATGGCCCCTGACATATATTCACTGAAAATTGTAAGAACTGCTCTGGTATGTTGGACCATGCCATGGATAGGGGCACCATGCAGGATTTCATAATGATAAGGAAGATAAAAAAGAAGTTAGCTGTCCTTTGAGAAGAGCAGTCAGACAACATGAAGTTAGCGGGGACAACAGATACACAGAGAACAATAAGTAATGAACTGGACTAAAATGATAATCTTTCCTGCATCCAACACAAAAACCAGAACTTTGGTAAAAGTATCTGATCAGAAACAAAAACAGAACTCTTGGGCAATAACTCAGTGCGGTAGAGTAACATCATGCCCATAGTAAAGTATGAAAGTGGCCCTTACTGACATGCATGAAGACGCCACAGCACAGCACACAGTGTGAACAACACATTTAACCCATTCACCCAAGTGAAGCAGCAGGCCGCCAGGAACACAGCACCCAGGAAGCAGTGTGTGAGGATGGCACCATGCTCAAGGGTCCCTCAGTGGCGTCCCTGGCAGTTCTGGGATTTAAACCCATTACCTTCCAATAGCAGGGGCAACTCCCTAACCACCAGGCCACCAGCTGCCCCATGTTATCGTTGAAAACAGGAAGAAAATGGCATTTTTAAAACAAAGCAACTAAACCTTGGGTAAATATAGAAAGTTTCCCAAAAGGAATGAATCAAACCTGAATCACAATGCTGCAAAAAGAAAATTACATCTTACCATAGACCCTGTGAGGCTGTAACTGCCTACAAAGGCATTACAAATGACTACTTTTACTCATTCCTGGTGTCTGGATATCAGTATAACTTATTAACCCTATCTTGGTCCATGTTTAGGAATACATGCATTCTGAACACATTTATAAGCGTATAAGTCTCTGAATACTTATGTCCTGTCCATTTACATTAGTCAGTTCCATTATTTAATCAAAGATTGCATCTGTTCTAATGAAGAGAGTGCTCCTCCAGGCTCATGTAGAGAATGTTGGGCAGCTGGTAGCTCTCTGGAACAGAAAAAGGGTAAGGGTGACAGTTTCATATATATGTGTAAAAGCTTTGATCTCTGGTGGAGTAATGCGCTTATGCTATCCTGAACCTGGCACATGACCCGGCCCTATATTATATATCTAAGGGTATGAACATACTGCCACATTATCACATTACTCTTTCCCTCTGGCTCATTAATAGGTTTCCAGTGGCCTTCTTTGATGCTGGAGAAGTGCTTAGCCAAAAGTGTATACCAAAGAGATTGCCAGGGCAGGACTCTGGGTAATACAAATCAGGGGGAGAGTACAGAAAGATTGTATGAATCTGCACCTGTCAAACACTCTCTGGAGGGTGATAATGCCAAAGAGAGCAAGAGAGAGAGAGAAAGTAAGAAATAGAGAGAGAGAGAGAGCGAGAGAGAGAGAGAGACTCTGACTCTCTCATGCTAAGCCCAAACAGACAAGAGCCATAGATCATAGCAGAGCCAGTGAGTCTAGCAGACAGACAAGAAGGCAGAAGGAACCTGAGAATGTTTAAAGCAAGGCACTTAGGCAGGCCTGATTACATTAATCTAAAGTGTCAAAACCACATTTATCATATAAATAATATATATATATATAAAACAAAGGAGGCACTTATTTTTTATAACACAGTACTTGCATGTATGCATGTGTGGAAGAGATTGTGTTGTTTTCCATTGCTTTCTTTGGCCTGTTAGAAAGAGACATCCTGCAATATGAAATATGACATCCTTTAGTGGTCATAACTTTACTCATCTAACAATGAACAATTACGGTGGGAATTTTAGCCAAATTCACCAAGATACACTGTTACACTGAAAAAATCATTCTGTATATTACCAAAAACGATTCTTCTAACTCCTGGTGTCGTGTCGTTTTGAATCCTTTTTGACATGTTGTTTGAGGACATGTAGGCATTTAAATGCTTTCTGGACAATTCTGAATAGAACCATTGACTTTATTAAAGAACTTGTAAGTAACCATGAAGGTATATTTTTAAGGATACAGTCTCTAAAACATTCATTCACTCCTGTGATTGTTCATTCACTCTTTCCCTCTTTTTTTCTTCCTAAGACCAACCTCACAATAGAGTTGAGTGACATGAAACTTCACCAAGAATCTTTATATAACTTTTGTTAATCATGTCAGTCATTTTCCAGGGACGTTAACATCACACATGACATATTTCAGCAGTTTGCTACAAACTATACGTTGTTGTCTTACTATAGCAGTAACTACTGTAAGTGTGATGATTAATGGCCTGTTGGGATTTTGCATTTGGGACAGGGAGATTAGGGTTAAAAAAGTATTATGACATAAGCAGAAGGAAATATTTCGCAACATTGTCTTTCACTGCTTTATATCAAATCATTTTGGTTATTCAGTAGAACAGTGCCTCAGGAATGTTCCACAGAATAAAACATTAATAAGCAGATGCATTTCAACAAGTGGCAACAGCTGTGGGTTTCATTCATGCTAGTAGGTCATACTGGAATCATTCATCTAATAGTGGACTTGTAACAACATGGTGTGAGTAATATGCTGTACATGTGAGAGGAGGTCTAAATGTGTGTGTGTGTGTGTGTGTGTGTGTGTATGCGTGTTGGGTGGGTGGGGGTGTTTGCCTTCGTAACCTTTTTTTAAACACATCGTAGCATTTAGCTTACCCACTCTTACAGCTTAGCAAGAGTTTAACAGCTTCAGAAAGACCAGAAGTGCTTCTAGATGATACCATGCCGAGGCATAGCACGCACAAAATTCAAGTTAATATACTTCTCATAATGACTGTGTTAATATTCACACTATTCCCAGTTTAGAGCTTATTACAGCTAGCACTAAAGTACATAAAGTACCTCTGGGGAAAATATCCTACGTTTGTTTTGTCTGCTAATTTCTTTTGTATCGTTTCATTTGTCTTTTTGTTTCTGGTTGTCTCTGTTCTTTATTACGTTAATATTTTTATTTTTAGATTCAACGATCATTTAGTACAGCATGTTGATTTCGAATGTGCTCTATATACAAAACATGCTTTTAAAAGCTGTAGCTGAAACTTGAGAACAACAGGTGACTGAGAGCACCTCTAGGTCACTAATAAAGAAAAATTATAGAGAACCCAGGAGTTCACCTACAGTTAAGGGTCCCTCAAATTATTTTCTACTCGAAGCTTCAATTTCCTCCTGCCAGATGCAGTGACCCAGAAACCCCCGGCACTGAGGCACGTTCAGCGGAGAAGCACAGTTCAAGAGGTTCATCTTGGTCCACCCACTCACAGGGGAGCAATGCCGTGTTTGTTGATTCATTCAATGACCAAAGTTACGAAGAAGAAGAAAAAAATGCCTGACAGGAAAGAACCTCCATGCTAGTGATTTTGCTTCCCAGAAACCCCATAGTCTGAGGGGGTCAGTATGACCGTGGTATGTGTTGTCTTGGCCTATTTATCTCGGGATTGCGTCTACTTGCGAGCGTGGAGAAAGTTGTGTGTTAGCATACCGGCATCCCTCCAGGGTAGAGTTCCATTTTAAGAAATGTGATTCCTCATTACAGAGAAGATAAGTGATAGCTGAGTAACACTTATTAAGGCCATGTGGGAAGACCACTGGAGTTGGAGCGAACATAGAGCTGTAGAAAACACCCTGATCAGGGCTCCCACATTCTCTGGAATCACTGGAGGGCACCAGAGGACACACATGAGACAGAAATAAAAACAAGCTTGTCTTTATTTTACAAACATGCCGCAAAATCCCATGTACAAAGTTCAGAATTGTTAGAGTTAGGGCTTGGAAGCATGAATACACAGTTGTTGTACTTCCTGAATCTAAAGATAGATGCCTCGCTTTAGAAGATCTTTCCATCTTCTAGGATAGATGAGACTAGAAAAGCAAGAGTATCCTGTTTTTTAAATCATTTTTTTGTATTTATATAAACACACTAATTACAAACTCATCATGCTTTTGTGTCAATTAAGTATAAGAAAACAGCAACTCCACCTCTTTTCTTATTTTGCTGTTTTCTTTTACTTTTGCTGTTTTCTTATACATCAGTCCCTATTGACACAAAAGCATGTAATTAGTGTGTTTATATAAATACAAAAAAAGTGAATAAACAGAAATCACGTCAAACACGCTATGATTTGTGTTGATTAGTATTATTTGTGATAACTGCAGAGGGAGGGCTTCCGCCATACAGCTGATAATCAGTGTTTCCTGCCACTGGAAGATACAAAATTGAGCTGTTCAGTCCAGTGACATAAAAGAAGATCTGAGCTTAGGTTTAATATTTAAAGAAATGTTTTGAAATTAGTGCACAGCGTTCTTCTTATACAAAATGTAGTCAGTCAGCCTGAACACGTCTTGGGTCTGAAGTAGAAAATGTGTACAGTCAAGGTGTATGGCTTCAGTGGAACATGGTATACAGTAATCCCCCACTTTTTGCGAGGGTTAAATTTCAAGAGCATATAGTGAAAAACTGCCTTGCTGTGGTTTGGTTAAAAAAAAAAAAAGCCTGATCTATTCAGGCTAAAAATACAAATGAGGGCTTGTTCTAAAGGTCTCCTGGAGAAAATATATTTATCCAAATAAAAAAGCCAAAAAAGACGGAGGATATGTGCAGTTTCCGCGTTTTTGTGGGGATTTTCGCATGAAACCATGAGTTTGGTTCTCAAAAAAAATCTGCGTGTGACTGAATCTGTGACTCCTGATCCGCGTAAAACTGGGGGATTAATGTAATTATATTCTCTGTTTAAACGTATGTCCTTGAGCGTACTAACCCAGTGACAGTGTACTGTATCCTGAAAGATATAGATGTGTTTTTCTGATAGTGTGCAAAACTCGAGACGGCTGAGTTGGCAGCTGTGTGTTTCAGGTTAAGGGGAAGCTTGTTCACATCCTACGATAGAATCTAATCAATTGAAGAGACTTTAGTTATAACTGTTAGATTTCTTTGCTAATGATGTTTCACCACATGTGAACTGTATTCACCAATCACCAACTGTATTCAGAATGTGCGTAGCGAGTCTCTTGCTTGTTTTCCCGGTTAGAGTGACGCATAGTAAAAATAAAGCTTTGAAAAGCTGAAATCCAAAACTTTTTTCTGAGCCGTTTCCCAAAAACACTGACTTGTGTTTAACAGAAGGTGCAGGATGTAAGTCTTTGAAGACTGAGTAATACCAGACCTAGACTTAAAACCATTTCATATGCTGCTCAGACCCTTTCCTGGGAACTTCCACGACAGAGATGACAAACCCATAAGAGAATTGAACCATTCATATCAGGATTCTATCCCAAACTGCTCAGCTGTTTCCTCTCTGACATCACGAGCAGTCTTATACAGACTGCAGATACATGCTGGAATTTCCATCCCTAATTTATCACAATAATCTCTCTGCTTTGTCGAGACTATATAGACCTTACTATATAGATCTACAGATTCCTGTAAATGTGCTCACCTCAAACCTGAAACATATGACCGGAACTGCTGCATTTATCCAAAATAAAAAGCTTGTGCAAATTGTGGACCCTGCTGGCAAGCTGTACTGCCCCAGGCTATGACTACAGTCAAGACTGAAGCAAAATTATTAAAAGTAAGCTTTAGTGAGTGAGCACAGAGAGGGGACATCATTTAAAAGAAAAGCTTAAAGTATACAAAATCCTTTAAAATACTGCCTTTGCATGACTTTTTACTCACACAAGGGTGTTTAGCTTTAAAGCAACATATGTTACCAATTAGATCACTCAGTTTATATCTCTGATCTGATGTGATACATTGTGTAACTTGGGCAGGATTGTCAGTGGTGACGGATGGAATGTTTAAGTGCTAAATAATGGATTTCAAAGTCAAGTATATCAGTGCTTAAACTGTTTCAGCCAGTTTAGATAGCACTTTACATGTAAATGAATTAATTCATTCAGTCAGCTACACCCACAGCCCACCATCCAGCATGCATCAACACGATTTCCATGATTCTGAAGCTAACGAACCAAACTATTACAACCAAAACAGCAGTCAAGTTACTACCTGCCTACAAAATGGTAGCAAAGTCTGAAGATCCCAAACAGGCCTAATGTGCAACACAAGACCAGTCATCCCTGCAAAACGAGATCGCTGTGAGGGAGAGAATGGGTTTCCAGTTTCTGCTAAAGTGTTCGCCGCAATCAAAGAGAGTGCAGTTCCCATAAAACAGAGGGAGAGCTCAACTGGAGCTCAGGCAGGGGAAACTTTGCCTAATCACCAATTCACTGCAGTTGGCATGGTGAATAATTCAAGCCCTGTTTACTCTGCAGTGTGTGCTGTTTAATGTGTAGGGTTTGGCTGAGCTTCTATATGGGTTAATATGCAACATGCAGTTGTGTACCTGGAATACGACATATTTGTGGCTTGTAAACTGAAAACAACAATTAAGGATTGAGGACAAAAAGGGCTAGTTGGCATGTTGTACTCTGTCAGTTATCAAGATCACTACAGTAAACAGCTTTCATATCAGTCTCCCACAATCAGAAAAACAAACTTATCTAATCATTTACCAACACAAACACATGGATTTATGCGCACACTTAAACCCCAAACGCCTGCTTTTCCAAATACGCCTATTTTTCCCTTTGTTCTTTAAAAGAGCCAGCTCATAAACATGTTTCTAATTTCCTCTCTCCTGTACAGGCTCTTCCCTCCATCCCCTCTTAGGCTTTAGCACCAGCAAGCTGTACTTTCTGGAAGATGTCAACTTCACTGCTGAAGCAATTAGAACATATGAGGATTATTCCTCAGGCAGAAGTCAGGGTGGGACGGGCTGTTGAAGATAGTGGGAGACATGGCCCAGCTAATGACTGCTCTGCAGCTGTCGGGCAAATGGATTTTATGGCTAACCCTACCTTGTGCATTACACTGTGGGGGGGTGGGGGGGTTGGCAGTTATTAAGTTTTCCATTGCTTATTGATTCCACACTAGTGGGCTTGTTTAGTGGAGGGTGACTTTTGTAAACAATAAAGAACAAATAGCTTAATAATGGGGCAATAAGGAAGAGAGCGAGGAGTGGCAATAAGGAAATTGCATGAGTGGTTTGTGTGGAATAGTAAAGGTTGCAATATGAAAGCAATTGGGAGACAGAAAATGAGGGATAATGAATGAAAAAGAAGCTACAAAAGATAACATGTTTAATCCAAACTGACATTAATTTTGAATACTTTCAGGTATGCTAGATAATGCCAAAACCAAAAAAAAAATTGGGACTTTTGTCCTGCTTTTGTGATAAAAAGAAAAAGCCAGTGGAATACAGCTGTAACCAATGGCCATAAAAATTTAAACTTACTTTGATTTCTTTTAATTATTTGATTTTTAATAAGTTCAAATATATATTCAAAAGCGCAGCGGCACGGTGGCGCCGGGGTTAGTGCTGTTGCCTCACAGCGAGAAGGTCCTGGGTTCGACTCCTTGGTTGGCCGCAGGGTATTTGCATGTTCTCCTCGCGACCGCGTAGGTTTCCTCCCACAGCCAAAAACACGCGTGCTTTGGGGAATAGGTGAATTGAGCACTCTAAATTACCCGTAGGTGTGAATGTGAGCATGAATGGTTGTCTGTCTCTGTATGTGGCCCTGCGATGTGCTGGTGACAGTCCAGGGTGTACCTCACCTTCACCCATTGCAGCTGGGATAGGCTCCAGTCCCCCCCGAGCCCGAGTGTGGGAAAAAGGGGTAGATAATGGATGGATATATTCAAAAGCAGACAGGTTACTTTTTTTTCAGTTAAAACAGCATCTTTTACAGTGTAACACTGTGGGTGTTTTCAGCACAATCCTGTGCACTGTATACTGCACAACTATATTCTTTATTCTCTCCTGTCAGTATACAGCACAGTATGAGATACAAGCCATGGAGACACAGGCATGGGGTGGGAACTACCAATTTCAAGCCCCATCTCATTTTCCTCAGCCCTCCAGTCACTGATAAGAAACCATTGCTTGCTGCTTTTCAGCTCTTCAGCAGCACATGAGAATTTATTTTGGTCAAAAAACATGCCTGGGTGACTTTTATAAGACACTCAACATCATGACAGAGGGTGTTGTTTTATACCCATCTCCGAAAAATTTTTGTCTGAGTGTGTGTCTGAGTGTGTGTGTGTGTGTGTATGTGTGGTATCTTGAGTGGTTTCTCCTTGTGTGCTAAATGGTAAATGATTTCATTCTCATCTCATTTGTAATTGGCAATTTAAGCTAATTTGACTCCACAATTAAGAATGGAAGGTGGTGCTGTGCAGATTGTTTCACCATAACAAACTTTAGTAAGTTACTATGCTATCCACTTTATTTATGCAGTAAGTAACTTTACAGTTTACCGTAACTTTATTGCAGAAACACTTGGATACATTTTCTTCTTTTCATAATATTTTTACATCTATACAAGCATGAGGTTGTTGGATAGATTAAATGTTTTTGAAACATTTTGAAAATGTTCAGGGCTGACCAGAAGGTCACATGTTTATGTCCTCTTGAAATGACATGTAGCATTATGGGATGTAGTATTTCATAAAGACAGGTCTGCCTGCATACTTGGCCAGCTTGTGAGACATCCATTAACTCTGCAAGAAAAAGTGTTCACTCTACATTGGCTCAGTATTAGCTCTATTCATAATGCAAATTGTAGTAAAAATGCAATAATATAATACACCTATATGTACACCCATCAGCCTCAATAACAAAACCACTGACAGATGAAGTGAATAACAGTGGTTTTATTGTTACAATAGCACATGAGGATGGGATACATTAGGAAATAATTATTAGCCATGCTGATTCCTGTCCTATAACGAAAGCACCTACCGTGGGCATATGACCATCACACAATCAGAGCAGTGCAAATGGCCTGGTCTGATCACATTTTCTTTTACATCATGTTTCCGTGTGTGTCACTTAGCAAAGGAATAGATGGCATACAGACAACAGTAGTCCCTGATCGCAGTGGTTCCTTCAGCAGGATAATGTGCTTTGAAAGACTACAAAAATTGTTCAGGAATAATTACAGCAGTTAAATCTGAAACCATAATGCCAACCTTAAAGTTTGGCTGAGGAGAGATTATGATGGGTTTGTGTTTTATGCCTTCCATTCATCCATGCATCAGTCCATTATCTATAAAAAGGAGGTGTTGGAGCCTGTAGGAACAGTTATAAGGCATAAACAGAGAGACATTCTGAACAGGTTGCCAGTCCATCACAGGGCAGAAGCTCAGCACTCACACCTAGGAGCAATTTATCATCTTCAATTCACCTCACATGGAAGCCTGGGCTGTGGGAGGAAACCTGAGTATCAGGTAAAAATCCATGCAGACAGAGGAAGAATATGCAAACACCACACAGAAAGGATCCCCATAATTTAATCCCCCCATAAATTACAGTCCATAAAAATCTAGAGAATTGGGTGCTTCCGGCTTGGTGGCTATAATCTGGGTAAAGCACAAGCACAAGTTTTGTAGAGACGTAATTCACAGGATAAAACAGCAAGGACAGTACAACATGCTTTACTAACTTCTTAAGCTTGAACATTTAGGCCTTGAGCAAATATCTGAGTCAGCGCTTTTTACTCAGATCTGGCCCCGGAGTAAGCTCAGTCTGTCTCTGAACCAAGCAAAGGTACAAAATGTTAAATCTTTTCGCTCAGGCAGATGAAATTCACTTAGTGTCCAGCTATTCACCATTTGTAAGGTAAACTATGACTTTGGCTGTGCTTCAAGACGTGGAGTGATGCTGTGTGAATAAATATCACCTGTCCAAACATATCCCAAAATTATCAACAGTTCCACTTTGGCTGCAGTAAGTAGTACTGCTGGGTTGTAGTTCCCCCACTGTATTGTAATAATATCATTTATTTAACAGTATACGGGATTCTCACAGTCCTTTCTACTAGATGTTTAGAATGGAGGTTATTGTCTTTTAAGCCACAATAATATGAATCATATATATATAAAACTACTGGCTCTCCTTGCAGCCAGGCCTGTAAAACAGAAGTGACAGATGGAGGTCACAGTAAAGAGAGACAAAACAATTGAGGCCAAACTTACGCAACTAATCTATTAAACACAAATTCAACATGTCAAATTCTATTTGAGTCATGCAAGCTACTTCCCTATGATAAAGTCAGGACATTTTGTCCTGAAAACGTACAAAAACAAGCACACATACAAAAACAAGCACACATACGGATACAAAAGCAAAGAGGAGTCTTGTCTTAGTCAAACAGCTCACAGAAAATCTGCTTGCAGAGAGAACGCACTTATCAGCATATCATCACGCTATCAGGTGCTTACTGTATTGTCAAGGCATCTCACAGTCTGGCCCATATTGTGCAGATGTCACATCATATGCAGTTCATCTAGATTTCCCCACTTACTTCATCGCTGTTGGAGTCTTTCCACTCACTCTGATCTCAAAGTCATATAAAACTGTTCTAGAGAATCTCATTAAAATACTGAAGGCTAGCAGACCCACCTCGCTCAGCCTCTTTACAGTTATGTGCAACCTGGATGATTTTCTTGTGTAAACAAAGTTATTTTTCACTGAAGGGCATGGGTCATCACTTTTTCAATCTGCATCAGTCTTGTAAAAGGTAAACACAGAGCCTCAGCCACATGGTATAAAGCAGAGCATTCGATGCACGTTCCAGCTTCTTCAGACTAAGACATAGTGTTGGTCAGTTACTAAATTAAAATGTCAATAACTTAAAGTGGAAAAAGTTTGGGGACATATTTTAAGGAATGGGAATGCTTTCTCTATGCATTTGCAATAACTAGATAGAAAGTTTCAATCTGGCATTCGCTCAAGAATAACGCCATATCCCATACCTTTTCATTGTGTGCTTTATGTAAATATAAGCAAATAAAACATTATTTAATGATTGAATTTAATTACCAATCGTCCCACAGTAACACAGTGGACAGCACTACTGCCTCACAAACACCTCCAAGGTTTGGAGGTTCGAATCCAGGTCTTGGCCTTGGCCGTATGTGTGTGTGCGCGCCCCCGTGACCCTAGTAAGGATTAAGCAGTAACACTTTGGCGAAGATGAGTTAAGCAAAAGGCTTTAAAACAGGTACTTGTTAGGCCTCTAAACTTATTCATTGTTTTTGCTTTTTATTTTTTATTAAAGCTCCAGTTGTGCAATCTGTGTGGTTAATTCATAATTATCAAACATTTTCACTCTTTATCCTTTATACAGGCTGTTTTTGTTACTGGTGTAAATGAGTGGCTGCCCTGTAGTGCCTCTCATTCAAAATCCAGTCTGGATGCAACATTTTAACTTCAGCATAAATGGATAGATATACGCAAAAACAAAAAAAAGTCTTTTCTATAAAAACACTGAATGAACATTTCATTTTTGCAGTATAGGTTCCTTATATTGACTTATTTTGACTTTAAAAGTGTTTGCAAAGCACATTTCTTTAAGAACAAGGGAAAATTGGGTGATTTCCATGATAAAGAAAAGAACTAATGTATCTTGAATAGATAAAGCTGAATCCCTGATGCTAGCTAGTGATAAAGACACCAGTATACATCCAGCTGTCTATTTGAATAATTCTGGATTTGTGTTTTGGCACGACTTATTAGTGTGCTGTTTTTAATAGTGGATTAAACATTTTTTTCTGACAGTGGAATGCACACTTAGGCCAAATATACCAGCTTTATTTTATTTTATTTTTTTTCCCAGAAAATGAGACCTCATTTTCTCATGATCCAATCATTGCTATTGCACTTATTTTCTATGACTGAGTGATTTTGTGTGTTTAAACAGGGCCCCACATGCACATTCCCTAATAATGGAAGAAAAAAAGAGCAGAGGGGTCTGAAACTGTTTTCCCAGTTGAGGCGAGTGAACATTAGTTATTATAGCAGATAGAGGGTGTTTCCCCCCTCCTGGAACTCGGCCAGTTTGGCAGCGGTTACTACGGCGATTAAAGCCCCAGTGATGTAATCCTAAGGGAGCCTCTCTTTTGGCCGGTACTAAATCACAAATCTCAGCAGCGATGGCTTGGCTACACTCACAGCCTCCAAGGGTCCGGGGGGTAAGGCGGAGAGGAGTCACCAGTCACACATCCATGCGCACACACACACACACACACACACACACAGAACCACAGTAACATAGCTCCTAGGGGCAATGTAAACAACCCAACATCTGGAATAATGCACAGGGACGGCCTGTACAAAGCTGAAGAGGCTTCTATGTGAAAAATTAAGGATGAAAAGATGGATGAAAGTATGTATAGATGGGTGAATGGATAAATGAAGTGGGATAGATGGATGGATGCATAGATGCGAGGATTAATAAACATCAGATGAGGGCGAACTTTCTGAACATCACTGAACATAACATTATGGATCACTAATAAAAGAGAGAGAGACAGCAGGAGTGAGAGTGAGAGAGAAGGAGAGAGAGAAAGAGACAGACAGACAAGGGACATGGCCCTTGTAAATGAGTATCTATAAGAAAAATGAAGGATACAAAAATAAGTAGAGCTTTATGGATATACAGATGGTTGGTCGGGTGGATGAATATAGATGGACAGAAAGATGATTGAATGGATGCAAAAATAAGAGAGAGAGAGAGAGAGAGAGAGAGAGAGAGAGAGAGAGAGAGAGAGAGAGAGAGAGAGAGAGAGAGAGAG
>JBBJLR010027804.1:0-12771 GCA_037577145.1 Brachypetersius gabonensis
ACACACACACACACACACACACACACACACACACACACACACACACACACACACACACACACACACACACAGTTAACAAAAAATCAACTATACAAAATCATTTTATTCATGGAAAGAATGATATAGATACCTGTTGAGGACTTTGTGTTTGTGAATACAGTCTTTGGAGTGAGTCCAGAGCAAAAAAGTCTGAAGAGAGAGTGAGAGAGAGAGAGGGAGAGAGAGAGAGAGACAGAGAGACAAAGAGAGAGAGAGAGTGTCAGATAGAGAGAGAGTCAGAGAACAAGAGAGAAAGACAGAGACAGAGGGAGACAGAGAGAGAGAGAGTCAGAGAGAGAGAGAGAGACTGTTCATTATTGATCTTCTTATTTCCACAGTAGGAAGTGAAAGTGGTTTTGAGAGAAACTTCTTCCCCATGGTGATGAAAGTATGAGATTTTCGACTTTGCAGTAACAAAATAATAGTTTTCCGTTAAAACACGTTTCTGCATGTCTCAGGCACTGCTGCGCGTTTGTAAAACGTTCTCTATTACACCGGTTGTCACACTTTGACACTCCGAATGTTGAGCCCAGAATGAGAGGAGTGTCCCAGTGGATCAGCTTTGATCAGATCCGAGGACAGATTCGGTTTGATCAGCTGTGTCTTATGCAGGTTCGTATCTGCTGTACTGGTTATTAACCCTGAGTGTTTATTAACGAGACGCTGTGTTACATAATCAGCTATACAGAAACAAACACAGGGCCGTTTTTCTGCAGCTCAGTCCAGGACTAATCTATGTGAAGCTGAACTGTGATTCAGTATTTTAGGTTACCTCAGATATGCTGGGTTGTGATTCAGATGTGATTAGATTATAATCACACTATAATGAGATTATGGTTGCTTCATTATTGTCATGTTTCTCCTTCTCCAGACACTGAAGGTTGGCGCATACCCAGGGTCTCTGGTTCCTCCCACAGTCCAACAACATGCAGTCAGGATATCTGGGTATTTCAAATGAACCGTAGGTGAGTGTGTGAGAGAATGGGTGAATGGTGTGTGAGGGTGAACTGTGTGTGAGTGAATGTGTTTTTGTGTGTGTGTGTGTGTGTGTGTGTGTGTGTGTGTGTGTGTGTGTGTGTGTAGCCTGTAGACCCCAGGATAGACTCCAGAGACCCGCAGGACAGACACTGAATGAGACTAGTGTGTTTACCTGCAGGGCGAAGAATGGCATCTGTACGAACGGAGAGAGGATCTGAACCAGCGGCCGACACTCAGCCAACAGCAGCACAGAGCCCATCTGGAGCACACACAGCAACACACTGAACCCTGCAAACAGCACCAGCACCACTGGAACAGGGAAACACACACACACACACACACACACACACACATATACATACATACATACATACATAGACACACACACATACAGACACACACACAGAATATTAGGGAATCACATACAAAAACAAAGAAAATAAGACCAGAGTAAAAGTGAATTAAAAGTAAAAGTAAACTTGATATTCGCACCACTGGAAAGTGGAATCAATTTGAGAACTCAGACTTAACAGCCTCTTTAGGACATAAAGACATCCAGAAGTTTAGGTGTGGAACCGACCTGGGGGGTGTGGTAACAGACTCTGCTGTGTTTACCTCTGACGGTGCCACTGCCAGCGTGGTGGTCGGTGTGGGGCGGTGGGCCCGGCTGCCTGCGAGCCCAGAGCAGGTACCAGAGCATCCACAGCAAACTGAGCCCAATCAGAACCAGCAGCAACAGCTGGGGCGCCTGTGAGAGTCCAGTGGGACGGGACACATCGCCAGCCACCAGTGCAGCACCAAACAGAACCAGGTTCAGGCCCACCAGCCCAGAGCTCAGCCCAGAGCTCAGCCCAGAGCTCAGCCCAGAGCCCGGCCCAGAGCTCAGCCCAGAGCTCGGCCCAGAGCTCGGCCCAGAGCCCGGCCCAGAGCCCGGCCCAGAGCCCGGCCCAGAGCTCAGCCTTGAGCCCAGCCCAGAGCCCATCTCACGCCCACTGGGCACACACTGCGCTCGGGCGCCTGTCTCTCCATTCACCAGGTCCAGGCTATCAGACCTTGTCCAGTCCATCGCACTCCCCTCACTCCCCTTCTAACTACAGTAACTGTGATGTGTAATATCTTCAACACACTCCAGAACTTTCTGTCTTTTTCTTTCAAACGTCAAAGCTAAATTAAATTAAACAGATTCTTTTTAGAACAGGTAGCAACAACCTGGCAGCAGCAACCTGGAATCCAGCCTGCACTGAGATCGTAAAACTACAACTGCCTAATAAAAAGTGCGCATGTCCAGTTCAAGGTGCCTATCAAGACACTTTCTGTTGAAATATAGGTATAATATAATTAATGAGTATTTAGGGTACAAAGTTCAGGACGCTGAGGAGTCGTAAAGGCGGCTGATTCTGTAGAACTGATTAGAAGTTCATTACTTCGGCCATGCAGTGTGGGAAAATAGGAGAAACTGCTGGTGAAGATATTCATTTTACTCTGAAACTTTTAGAATTGGTGCAATATAAAGTATGGTCTGTGGTTTAAAAAGAGAAAACAGAAAGACTGAAAAGCCCAAAATTTAATCACGATTACATTCATTAGTTGTTAGTTTCTGCGTCTGTCAAGAATCAAACTTTGTCATCAGGTCCCTCCAGCAACATGACTCATCTGAACGTCAAACAATCAATTTCCTCAGATCGGTCAATTATTACCTGCACCAGAGATGTCAGACTCCAGTCCTGGAAGGGCATGGATTTAGCAGCCAGTCTCTTTTAATATCCCTGAATCAAAACGGCAGAGGACTGGAGAGGCGATATGAAAGAGATAAAACACTAAACACTAATCTTAGGACGGCTGTCACACCTCCACACAGTAATCTGTGTAACAGCCTGTTGCTTCTTGTTGTGTATTTTATTACCAGGTTAAATAACTCTCATCACTCTCATCTTTATCATAATGTGTAATATCTCAAGCGCTGAATCACTTCATTATCACAAGATCTCTACGGATTCTCTACTAGTGCAACAATTTACTCCAAACTACCACATGTGTTACTTATCTATAGTATTTATACCAGCATTTCTGCAGATTTCATTTTAATATTGAGCTTTTTTCTTTTCTACAGATTTTTATTTAGATTTTATTTAGTAATATTATTGTTCATTACAGAAACTAAGTTCCTCCAAGGTCAATGAAGTTTTCTGACTCTCGTTCTGATTCTGTGGCCTTTTGAGACGTTAGTGATCGAGACACTGTGGGCTCGTCTCCCAGACATGGAAGCTGTGATGGGGTCTTGCTGAGTTACTGGTTCCTCATGAAGATGAAAATGCAAACAGAAGCACGACAAGCTAGGCTGAAATACAATGAACAAATCTCAACACAAAGGTAAAGGTACCATTTCTGAAAAGAGTCACCGTCCTCCAATCAGGAGACTGGGTTCAGTTCCAGTTTCCTGCCTGGATAACCCCATCACACCCGCCCGAGCGAGACTCCTGGCACCCCCCTGTACCTGTAACTCCACTGACTCTGTAGGTCACAGGAGAGTCTGAAGTGTAAACAGTAAAACAGGAGTGTTGCTAAAATCCCCTTTTGTTTATCGTGGGTTTTGAATGCCATTAGCTTGGCCGTTGCTAATGTTGTTTGGGGTGATTGATTAGCTTGGCCAAACTGGTCATGCTGGTAGACCAGCTAAACCAGAACACGCCATGCTGGTTTACCACTTTGAGCCGGGAAAGCTGATCCACAAACGATGAACTGATTCACATTCTGACAGCTGAGAGTCTGTAATCGCTCAGTTTATTGGAGTTTCTTGGTTCTTACATACTGGACATTTAAAATGAGAATGTGAGGAAAGTGGACTAAACAAACTGTGCATGCGGGTTAACGCTTGGCAATGCTTAAAAATCATCTTCGTGATTAATTGCATGATTTTCTTCGATTAATCGTGATTAATTTCACTGTCAAACACAAAATTAATGAATGAATTCAACAGTATAGTTTTGTACATTTTTATTTTTAAAGTCCTGCTGTATGTACAAAAGTGCAATAAGATTTGGTTTAAACACTTTAAACTAATAAGGACCTTTTTTAACAGCAGTGTTACCTTTAACACAGTCACACAGTTCAAATATTTCTGTAATCTTAAATGATAGCAGAGATGTAGAACTGCTTAAACACAGAAAAAAACTCCGTTCACACAAAAAAAGCACAGAAAATCTGTTAACGCAGCAATTAAACGATTGACAGTGTGAAGTAAATAATGCGTAAATAAACACAATAATAACGCATAAACGTGCCCAGACTTAATGCAGTTACAAAGTGTTCAGACTGTCTGGAAAGTGGTCACAGATCATTTAGCCCTAGACCGACAGACTCTTAACATTCACTAGACTTTCCATTTCAGAACTCTTAACAACACCAGCTTGTCAGTATCTGGTCTGTAAAACTGTTCTGAACTCTGAACTCCTTTTACACTAATATTCTTTCTCTGGATTCATGCATTACTGGTGATGTCAGTGTATTTGATCAGTAAGGACAGTATAACTATTATTTAACATTGAACACTGTATATTCTGCACTTTTCTAATTACCCATGGAGGGTATTAATAATAATAATAATAATAAGTTATATTTATATAGTGCCTTTCACAAACCCAAGGTCGCTTTATATAGAGTGCAGGAAAAAACCAAACCAAACAAAAACAAAAAACAAAAAAAACAAAAAAGAAATTGTTACAATGTTACATAATCAGGTGAAAGAGAAATGTTCATTGAAGAGAAAAGTTTTGAGATCGCATTTGAATGAGGAGATAGAGCAGTAGTCACGGAGGGTTAGCGGAAGAGAGTTCCAAAGTTTGGGAGCCATGACACTAAACAACCTACCACCAAAAGTGGAGAGTCTAGTGCGTGGAACTAGAAGAATATTAGTGCCAGAAGATCTGAGAGAGCGAGAGGGTAAGAAGTGAGGAGTTGAGTAAGGTAGGGAGGGGCAAAGCCGTGGAGAGCTTTAAAGGTGAGGAGTAAAACTTTAAACTTAATTCCAGCCTGAATTGGTAGCCAGTGTAGCTGAGAGAGGATAGGGGTGATGTGGGCAGAGCATTTAGTGTGTGTAAGAACTCTGTCAGCAGAGTTTTGTATGTACTGTAATCTTTTTAAAGATTTGCTAGGGAGGCTGATAAACAATGAGTTGCAATAGTCAATGCGAGACATAATGAAGGCGTGGACTAGGCTAAGAGCATCACTGCTAGACAGGAATGGGCGTAAGCGAGCGATGTTGCGGAGGTGATAAAAAGCAGTTTTAGAGATGGACTTTATGTGCGATTCAAAATTAAGTGAAGAGTCGAAGAGCACCCCAAGATTTCTAACAACCGGGGCAGGCTTTACCAGCACACCCTCAATACTGACCAACAGATCCCCAGAATGAGAAAATGAGGACTTGGAGCCCACTAATAATACCTCAGTTTTGTCAGTATTTAACTGCAAAAAGTATTTGTTCTGCATCCAGAGCTTTAGGTCAGTGATGCAAGCTGTTAGAGAGTTGGGTGGAGAGACTGAGGGGGAGAGTGTAGTGATGTATAACTGAATATCATCAGCGTAAAAGTGAAAGTTGAGACCATGGCTACGTATAATCTGGCCAAGGGGCATGATGTAGACAAGGAAGAGTAGGGGTCCAAGGACTGATCCCTGAGGGACCCCTGACATAACAGGAGAGAAGATTTATATGGACCCATTGTGATAAACTGTTGTCTATTTGTAAGATAAGACCTAAACCACTGAAGGGCAGTGTCTGTCGTGCCAATAGACGAAAGACGGGAGATGAGTATTTTGGGATTTACAGTGAAGAATATTGAGTAACCCATGGTCTGCTGACAGGAGGAGATCGTTAACAACATGCAAAAGAGCTGTTTCAGTGCTGTGCTGAGTATGGAAACCTGACTGGAACGGCTCATAGAGTGAGTTGCTGCTTAAGAAGGCCTGAAGTTGAGTTGCTACTACTTTTTCCATGACTTTAGCAAGAAAAGGGAGATTTGAGATGGGCCTGTATCTGGACAAAAAAGTGGGATCTAGATTGGGGTTTTTTTAAGAATGGGGGTTACTGCAACAATTTTAAGGGCAGTAGGGACAGAGACAGGAATTAATTATGAATGCAATAGGATCTATGATTACTGAGGTACATGCTTTAAGTAAAGACGTAAGGGCGGGGTCAAGTTGACAAGAGCAGGGGTTGGCTTGAACAATAAGTTCAGAAACAGTAGAGGAATCAACAGGTGTAAAACAGCTGTGTTGAAGCCAAAGAAGTAGAATGTACAGTGTGAGAAACAGAGTTTGAAGTAAAACTGAGATAAATTTGGTTGATTTTATTTTTAAAAAAATAAAAAAGCTTGACAGGCTAGTTCATTAAGCAAACCACTGAGAGTAGCATCATAAAAAGAGACCATACTGTCAAGGGAGGATAGATTAAGCAAGTCCGCCAGAGATGAGGACTGAAGAGAAGCAGCAAGGATGGTCTGGACAGATAGATTTGAGATTGCGAAAAGACACAGATATCTTTTTACAAGGAGGAGAAGGAGTACAGACAGAAAAGCTACATTCAATGAGCTTCTGGTTAGAAATACCTGATTCCGAGCCAAAGACACAGATATCATTCAATCCAGTTGTACAGATTAAATCAAGAGTGTGACCCTGAATATGTGTGGGAAAATCAACATACTGGGTTAAGTTAAAACAAACTTTTTTTCTGTCCAAAACTTAACTTTTCGGACAGAAAACTAGCAGACGCTATTCCATGAAACAGGATTAAAGGAAAATCTGTCTTATTTCAAGTGAACGTAATGGAAAGTAAGTTAGACTTTCCCTTAATCATGTCCCTTTCCCTGTTGTGGTTGTACCACACATCATATTGTCCTATATTAGTCAAGTTATTTTTCATGTAAAAAGTTATAGATTATAGTGCAGTGTGCCCACTTCCACTGCATTTACCACATAGGGTACGCTACACATCTAGTAATTAGGTGTTTGATTGTTATAAAAATTTGTAAGCGCATTTCAGACAAAATGGTCCAGAACATATGAAGAAATCAAATTTGATGGAGAAAATAAGAATCAAAGCCTTAATCTGGAAGGACACACCACAGGCGTCGCCGAGCTCAGGCTAGTCGATTATCAGGCGAGTTCTTCTCACTCGTCCTTAACTGTCGGGAGATAAACGTACAAAAGACTCGATTTTACTGACTCATTTCCTCAGACTGATTTATCATATACTCAAGATTTCAAGAAGACACTCATTAGTGCACATTTTCCACTGTTTATTTACTGATAATTAACTGACACTATATTAAAATACTACATTTTCCCACCGATCCTTAAAATAGACTCCTGATCTGGTTTTGCTCTGAAGGTAAAAGTCTATCAGTCCTCTCTTCTCACGTCCCAGTTCTGTGTTCTGCTCCTCCTGCCGCTCCCTGACTTTGTTTACATTTTGCACGTTTTCTGTTTATGTGCTGCCAGACTCCTCCCCACGTGCTTCCTCTTTTTGTTTACAGGTGTAGCTCCGCCCCTAGCCTGCCTGACACTCGTGGTTTACCTGTCAGCTTGTTTGTGACCCCGCCCCCTTCTGAATGACCTCTGTGTGTCTGGTTCCCTGTCCCTGTGTTCTGGAGTCCGTCCCGAGCTCCGTTTCCCTGGTTGTGCTTCTTCATTTTGTTTTCTAGTGTCAGTTATCAGTTTAGTGTACGTTTCAGTTTTTTTTTTCCAGTGTTAATAAATATCCACTGTACTCAGTCGTCTGCCTCCAGACCTCCTTATGAACGCTTCACAAAGTTAATAAGAATTTAGGTGACGTAGACTTCCATTACTTGTTATCTGCTTAGCTTTTCATTTGTTCAGTGAATCATACTTTTACACTGAAAGGTAATTTCTTTTGAATTTCTATGAAAGCCATCTGCAGATTTACAGATACCACTAAAAAAACAGCCCATCCATCTAATAGTTACTTACAAGTGCACAAGCTTGCTGGATCCTTTTGAACAAGCGAATACAGGTAAAGATCTAAAGAGAAGAAGAGCAAAGTGGAGAATTTAGAAATGGGTTCAGTGTAAAGTAAGAATGTGTCCCATATTTCTTGTATTGTGGCCAAACATTTTAAAGGTGATTAAACTTACCATTTTCTACAATTTCTGCATATGCTTCATACTGATCGTCCAGTTCAGCTGTGTACGAAAGAGTCATCTTATCATTTTTCATTAATAAACCAACCATTCGCATATTAGCAAAACGAAAGTGTTTGCACATTTTTATACACAAACAAGCTCACTCACACACACACACACACACACACACACGGAACCTGAGAATTATCATTTATAATATACGTTAATTTTGTATATGTTTCTAACAGCATATATTTTTAAGTTGGATCAGTGGCAGCAAAAAAACTGAAAATGTGTAGTGCAAAGAAAACAAAAACCTTAAAACGAATTAGGTTGACTGGCAGCAGGTCAGTAAAATGACTGGGTATAAAAAGAGAGAAGCAGAATCTCTCAGAAGTAAAGATGGGGAGGCTTCACCACTCTGTGAAAGTCTCCTTATGCAGCTAGTGCCACATTTTAAGAAAAGAGTTCCCGATGTAAAATTTCATGTCATTTTTGTCATCTATGGTACACAATAACATATGAAGAATCAGAGAATCCAAAAAACCTCTGTATGCCAGGTCAGATCTAATATTGGATGGCTGTGATCTTTGGGCCTTCCGGCAGCAGAGCATTAAAAACGGACCTGATTCTGTAATGGAAATCAATGCAGGGGCTCATGAACACCACTATCTGTGAACATGGTTTACTGCTGCATCCACAAATACAAGTAAAACGCAACCATTTAAAAAAGAAACATACAAACTGTCCTTTTGGCACTGTCACATCCGTGCCACCTCCTTCACGCCCCCAGCAGAGGTAGTCACCTGAAATTCTGACCTGGCGATTCCCCGCCAGCCCCTGTCTCCACATGCTGGTTTGTTTGTGTATGGAAGCGGCACCTAGCAACGCACCTGCAGCGAATGTGACATAAACGAGGCACCAGCGACTGATGAAGGACAGCAGCTCGGAGCACTTCGGTTAAAGACTATTTCTACCAAGGTTTCTTCCTCAGTTTGACTGCTTTTTATTAAAAACCTTTTATTAAAAAAACTTTAGGTCACATCATGGATGCTGCAGGAATTTCTCTGCCTGAAGACGAGAGCGCCTCACTGACCATCAGCATGCAGAAGAACAAACACCGGTTCTAGACTGTTTTACACTGGTTATATTTACTGAAATGAGAGTTTAGTGATACACTCTGAGTTCTGAGGGTAAACACCGGTTCTAGACTGTTTTACACCAGTTATATTTACTGGAATCAGAGTTTACTGATACACTCCGAGTTCTGAGGGTAAACACCAGTTCTAGACTGTTTTACATTGTTTATATTTACCGAAATGAGAGTTTAGTGATACTCTCTGAGTTCTGAGGGTAAGCACCGGTTCTAGACTGTTTTACATCAGGTCTATTTACTGAAAGCGAGTGCTGTGAGAAGGTGGCAGCACTGAGAAGTGTTGAGGCCTCAATGAAATGAGGTAAGGTGTAACACTAATTTAACAAACACCAAATCCTCTGTCTCACACCTTCACCACAACCTGTAAACAGCCCTCATTTGTACGGATAGATTATGATCTCTGTCTCTGCATTTCTTCTGTGAAAAGTTTAGGATAGTATGGACAATAATGAGAGAAAAACTGCAATTCAACAAAGACATTTATGGTTTTATTAATATAGCAATAACGATTAAAGAAATGAATATGCATAACATGGAATAAATAAATGCGCTTCATACGTATTTCTTATATGTGTTATTCATGTTATTCTTAATATTTAAAGTACACCATTTACCAAATCGGTCAAATTATCGTAGAAAACGGAATTTTGTGGCATTTATTTGAAGTCAGTTCTGGTTTCTGACCCTCCAATTCAATTACAATTCCATTTCCTAGCAGTTACATGCAGCTCTAATTCCAGCTCCAGGAAGGGAATAGAAATTAGCTTTGCATTCTACATTTAATTTGTGACGCACATGATAAATATTCAGTTTGTTCATCTAACCTTTCTCTTAACGTTTAGTTTTCTATAAATTTAGTTCATAAGGGTTTTAATCATTATTCTCCTTGTGATGTCCATTGTTTCAAATCCTTTTAGATAACATTTCTCCCAACTGCACGATTATAACAGAATTAATAAAGTTAAAAATTGTTCAGACTCACCTGTGCATGTAACTTTCTTTTTCCGTGTCCTGGAACACTGGCACCTTCTCACCAGCAGCACCAAGAGAGCCATGAAGATGCAGAAAGACACTGTAGACATCACTGACACCACCGCAGTGACGCTGCTGACACCCGCGCTGCCCTCAGTGTCGCCCCCCGATGGCTCTGAGGGGCTGAGCTTTCTGGGTGAACCACCTGCAGCTAAACGAAAACAATCATTATTCAGACAGGACCACCCCTTCCCACACACACCCACACAGACACACCCACACAGACACACACATCACACCAATGACAACCCAGAAATCACAAAGCACCCCCCACACAACAAATTCCATTTTTAAGTACACAGATCATTCACAGGGTCCACACATCTCAATCCAACATACCTTTAGTGAATGCTGACCTGCTTACTGGGTAACCTGGAAAAAATACTTCTGCTTGGGAAAAATCTGACACACACACACACGCACACACACACACACACACAAAACTTTATACATGAACAACAACATTCTGGCTATGCATCACTACAAGGATGTGAAAAGTATGGGATGATTTACTTTGTCCTGTAGTCGTCTGATTAGAAGAGACGTAATCTAAAGAGGTATGAGAGAAACAACAGGATGTTACAAGAAGGATTATTATTTAAAGCCTGCAAAGCAATCGACTCAATGTAGAGCAAAACTGAATGCATGTAAAATAAATACAGTAACCCCTCAGTTTTACACGGATCAGCATTCGCGGATTCAGCCCAACATGGATTTTTCTGAGAAGCGAACTGTATTACTGCCACCAGTACAGCGGTGGCAGTAATACACTGAAAATTTGTCGACCGCAAATAAAAAGAAGCTGCAGATTTGAGGGCAGATTTAGGGTTTACACTATAAAAATAGGCATTTTTAGGCTTTTTTTTAAAATTTTTTTAACCAAAACACAACAATGCAGTTTTCCACTATATGTGGGTGCTCTTGGAACATAACCCTCGGGAAAGCTCGGGATTACTGCATTTCTTCACCCCAGTTTAACTTTTTACTGTGTAAGTAGGAGCTTTGTGGGTGTTTAGGAACAAACCTCTGACAAAAAGCTTGAATTTAAAACAGGAGGTGGCATTCACTGTAAAATGATACCACAGATTATCTGAGGATTCCACAGGACTGATGGTCAGTGATCCTTTCCCAGCTTCCCCTGTTTTCACCCTCTCACACAGGGCTCTCTGGGCTGGGCTGGACACGCAGGGAGATGGGCAGCGGGTTATAGGGACTGGATGGCCTACAAAAGACCACCAGACGAGTTGTGTGGCTTCAGGATGTGGTGAGGTCACAGTGTATGTAAATCTGAACTGTGACTTCAGAACGGCTTCAAATGAGCCAATATTCCGACACTCTGAGGAAAGAGGATATGGACATTAGTGCATTAAACACACTCTCAGTACTTAATTCAAGTTTATTTATGTCACACACGATCATACACCAAGGTCATTCAGTGTACTTTACAGGAAAAGAGTACAGAATAAAATAAAATAGAGAACATAGACAGCAGCTGTTCTCTCTATAAAGAGCTATAGAGAGCAGCTGTTTGAAGCTCCAGTCAGTGCAGATCTGATTCTGAGGGGCAGTTGGTTGGACAGTATAGTGGATAAGTGTCGTGTTTACCCTATGATGATAATGTAAATGAGAGAGATTCGGGATGCATGCATTATCAGCTTGAACACGAACTTTTATTAGCTGCTGTTCATCTTCACAACACAAGCTCTAACTAACTCTTCAGCGAGAGATACACCCAAACCTTACTCTTGCATCATCCACACTGACAGGTGATATCGCCAATAGGATAGGACAATACATTGCTTCTGACATTTGACTGGTCTAGAGCCAAACACCAGTATACTACAATAAGCACCATTTCACCAGTTTTAGTTTCAGATCTTTTCTCCACTAGCTAAGCAGCTCCTGCAGATCTCAACAGTGGCTCCAATGAGGATAAATACAATATTTTCACATATTTACAGTATTTTAGCAGCAGAGGTGTGCAAAGATGCAGATTTTGCATGTGGAAAAAAATGCAGAATATCACTAAATATTATAAATATTTGCAATTTTAGAACAGCAATAAATATGATTGTGCAGCTTGTAGCAGCAACATGACCATGTTGTAAGTTATACAGAATGTGTAAAATAAAAATAATATTTTAAGGGTGGGGTAGGGGAGAGGGTGATTTGTGGTGTGTGTGAGGGGTAAGTGGGGTCTGTGTGAGGTAGAGGAGTGTGTGTGAGGGGTGAGTGGGATGTGTGAGGTAGAAGTGTGTGTGTTAGGGGTGAGGTGTGTAAGGTAGAAGAGTGTGTGTGGGTGAGGGGTGAGTGGTGTGTGTGTGTGGGGGGGTGTGAGGTAGAAGAGTGTGTGTGAGGGGTGAGGTGTGTGTGTGTGTGTGTGTGTGTGTGTGTGTGTGTGTGTGTGTGTGTGTGTGTGTGTGTGTGTGTGTG
>JBBJLR010027815.1:0-12770 GCA_037577145.1 Brachypetersius gabonensis
CTCAATCTAAGCCAATCATCGCGTTCTCAGTTACACCACGTGTTTAGAGACACACCAATCATCATCACTGGTTCCGCAATCTAAAGCAATCATATGCCACAGTGTTAGCAAGGAATAAACCACTGTAATGCACAGCCTTACATGTCTTATCTGTCCATTCATAATTCAGTAAATGCACTTAGAAGACATGAGCAAGCCATTTATTTACATTTATGGCATTTAGCAGACACTTTTATCCAAAGTGACTTCTATTCCCTACCTACAGGGGTCAGTCTCCCTGGAGCAACTTGGGGTTAAGGGTCTTGCTGAGGGACCCAGTGGTGGTGCTGAAGGTAGGATTCCTCTGGGTGGGGGTGGGGGTGGTATCCTCTGGGATTTTTCTTTGGGCTACTACGATATATCTTGTGGCCTTCCTTTCCCAGCCTTCTCAGACTTATCCCCATAAAGGCAAGAGTTATCACTGTAGTTTTGCTATCCAAACAGAATTACACTGTTTTCATTCAATACATAGCTAGCTACAAGGCAAGGTGTGGTCAATGAGTGAAAGTCCAAAGAAGGCAAGGATTCATGAAGCCCATGTAAACCTTTCTTGGCTGATATAAACCTTTTCAAGCATTTAAAAATGCTTCTTTAGCTTTGTACTGGAGATGTTTCCAGAAGTACTAGCATATCTCCCATTGTTTAGCACTGTACAAGCTGCATCACACGTATGCATTTTACGCAATCTCAATTTTATGCAATCCTAATGTGGGTCTACTGTTATCTGTAAAGCACATAAGGAAGTCTATACGAAATGACAATGTAGTATGAGGCAATGTGTGGTGCAGTTTTAACAATAAAAGGCTGGTGGCCAGTAGCTTAACTCCATAACTTCTAATGTCCTACTTTCTCCAACACTCCAATTGAACAAGCCTGAGTTTTCACTTAAGTGTAAAACCCTGCTTTGTGTAACCATTTAGCTACTATCCACCTGCTCATCTAGTTTAAGAGATAACTGATGTGTGAAACTGGACCACAGACTAACAAAGGTCAAGTGAATTCACAACATGACCATAAATGTCTTTTCCAGCCAGGAGATACCCAAGGTACCCAAGGGCTTATGGGACACAGGAATCACATAAACAGGTGATAGGTAGCTTGTAGCCACACAGTCTACATGGATGTAGCTCCCATGTCGACAAATAAAGTGCATCATTTTTTATGTAACATATTTAACATGGGTGGGCTACGTTTTACACATTTAATCCCAGTAGAGAGAGTAGGTAGGAATGAGAGGAAGAACACTGGGCAAGAACTAGCAAGCAATAAACTGAGTAAGTGTACACAGAGACAGAAAGTGTCCCCCATCATAACCCTCTACAATGTGATCGTAGCAAACCCAGGTGTTAATTAACTGGCATAAAAGAATTGGCAGTTATTATTCTCCTCCAACCACGTATTAGCAGTAGTTTGAAAAGATGGAGTGAACTTACTTAACCTCAATCCTTGGTAGGCATTGCCCTCTCACTGCTGGTGGTATTGTGTGACTGAGGGAGGCGGCTGGAATTGGACACAACTAAACTGGGGGGAAATTCCAAGTAAAATAAACAATTTTGAAAAATTAAATAAAAGGTGTCCACATATTAATGTTCACTGTGTATTATCATATAAGGCTACTGGCAGTTAGGAAGGACTGAACCTTGCCATAGAATGTTGACCTTTACTAAAAAGCTGTAAAACGGTTTCAGCATAAAATACAGCATGAGAGAAATTACAAATGTACCTACTATACCTGCAGTATCACGTAAGAAACAATGCAACTAGACTCATCTAGTTTCCACCCTCTTAGCTCAGTGGTATTGTGCGATAGGACCTAGCAAACAGATAGAGTTGGCAATGACGAAATTCCTCTTATCTAGAACAAATAGTGTTTGTACCAGAGGGGGTATCAAAACTGAACCTGCATTTTACAGAACAACAATTACGCATCAAAACAGAAGTTTCCTTTTAGTGCTCCAAGTTGAAGTAGAGCCTCAAACTCATCCACACAAGCACTGCAGAGCTTCAGCAGGGAGTCATCAAACTTTTTCAGTAGGTGTCTATGCCTACGAAAAATGATTCCATTTCCATTACTGGCCAATTTTTATTCTTCTTCCTCGCACAAATGTTTAATAAAAATGTGCATCACAGCAATAGTTGCTCTGTGTCTTAAAATCTGCTTTTTATATGCAAATTGGTTAGATGTGAAAAGACCCAATAATTAAACAGTAAATATTCATATTAAACATATTTACACAGTAGTACTGAACACACTAGTGGAGAAAGGGCTGATCATGGCAATTTCCATCAGTCTAATTTTCAGCCTCAGCTATTGAGATTCTACTCGTTTCTTCTTGTGATACATCTTCTGACTGAAACCCTAAAAAGGACATCAGAGTTTTGGAGGAGGGTGTTGTTGTTGTTGTTGTTGTTGTTGTTGTTGGTGAGACACCAACCATTTGATTGAACTCACTTGAAAGAATGTCTCCGATTGAGCCCAGTGGATGGAACAGTGCCAGTGGGCTTTTGTAAAGGTAAAGAAGGCCCTTTGTGGGAAACTTGCTCTTGCATTTCCTCCAATTCTATCCTTTGATCTCACAGACCAACCTGTGAGACAGAAAGGATGGGAGGATAGTTTCAGAGTCTGAGGGCATGGACACTAAACCAAGTCCCTTTAGCCATAGGCTCTCCCTCTGGGGGTCTAATTACAGCGAGTGCGGCTGAAAAGGAGCACAAAGCCATGAACTGGCCAGTACTCCCTCACCTCTATTACTTCAAGGAATACCCTCTCATGCCCTGTTCTGACCATGCTGCCTTGTAGTGACTTCTGATAATAAATCTAAAAAATAAACTGATCAAAGATACTGAAATTGATTGTTAACCGTGAAGCAGAAGCATATATTCATAGCTTTTTCAGCTCAGAATGTAGTTTTTTGGCTTCGTTTGTTCAATTGGCTGCAATACATTTTAAAAGGGCCTATATTATACTTTCTTAACTTTTTAACCAAAAACAAAATACATTTTGTCGTGCGATTGTTATACATTTTTCAACCTCTTTCTCATTTAGGACAGTTTGATCAAAGGCGCATCCTCTGGGCCTTCAGAGAGATCCTAATAATGTTTTATAGCTAAAATACTGCTCATACTGAATTTTGGAACCGCTCCAAAGTTAATGTCCATTAATATCTGGAGATCTTGGCTGAAAGACCTTCAAAATGTCTGAGATAGTTGGTGACGTCACACGTACGGAAGCCGAGGACATACAAAAGGGCAAGAAAACCAAACGCAGAGAAAGAAACACAAAGTAAACCTCAGAGCACACTGCAGCTTCTTAATTAAACATAATCAGCCCATGAATGCTGTTCTTACCCATATATAGTTGGTAACAGCTGGTGTCCCCCAGTGGTGCTGTGGGCAGAGTGCCGCTTTCAGGATCAGAACGGAAACTTGGGTGTCTCCAAACACTGGTTTTATAGCAACCACACAATCAAACTTCGCATTTTCTTGTATGTTGTTTGGAGGCAAAGGGTGAAAATCTTCTAATGTTAAAAATGATCCAGTCAGGATTTTTCCCCCACTGTGGGATCTAAGAAGAGACCAGCCAAGTTCCTTGCGGTTAGGACAGCAGGCTCCTTCTTAATTATACAAAACCTATAATTAAGAAGGAACAGCGGAATTATCCAATCACTTTTTTAAATCCCTATGTATTCGACCAATTTGCTGAAAGAAAGTGTAATCCTAGGCTTTCTGGAAATGACAGACTGTAAAAACGAACTGCATGTTAACCAGCTGTAGTTCACAACTGCAACATGCAAAACATACAAAATATATCGGAATATGTCTGTTTCATGCTTCAAATGAAATGTGAAACATATTTTACCAGCTCAAACATCATGAGGCCAAATAGAAATCCCTCTTAATCCCAGAACAGACAGTAGTGGTGTTGTTTTTTTTACCTAGTTGCTTGAGTACCATAATAGTTATGGTTCATGACTGAGATACATAACAAAGGTTGCTGTACTCTTTGTACTCTTTTCTAGAATTATTACTAATAACTTACTAATCCATGTACGTGAGATGGACTGGAGATGCCACAAGGTGTGACTGTGTATGAAAGTGTTTGTCTGCCCTGCCATGGTCTGGCGACCGGTCCCAGATGTTTCGCCCTGTGCCTCCAGTTCCCTCCATGACCCTGGTCAAGAAGAGTGGCTCAGATAACGGCTAGACTTGAAAAGCACGAACGAAATAGATTTCAGCAAAGAGGATTTCAGTTTACAGTTTACTGAGTACAGAGTTTACTGAGGCTGTCTGAAAATATGTGAAGAATTTGTGTAGGATAAAGGCTGTGATTTGGTACTGATGCCAGAAGAGCTTGAAGCGCTGCTGTGGGAGTTGAGTCGGGGTGAGGAAATCCTGGAAACCACACCTCCCCTGATAAGGATGTTTATAGGAACACACTGGTATTCCTTTTGGAGGGAACATGCTTGAGACTTGGTGTTTTCTCCTTCTTGCTGCTGTTATGGAGCGAGAAGGTTGCTGTTAAAGAAAGATTTGGTTTCTAAAATATCTTTAAACCTATTGTTAAATTGCTCACTGCAACGGACTGGTGATCCGTTAAAGGTGCCTTTCACTCTGTGAGTGCTGGGATAGGCTCCAGCACCCTCATGGCCCTGGTTAGGATAAGCAGCTCAGTAAAAGGATGATCGCTGATCGCTGTGTTATGCACATTTATTGCTTTCCCTAAATGCATGTAGGATCTTGGGTTAAATGTCCCAGACACTGAGCTACAAATAGGCAGACAACGTTTAAAAGTGCAGGATATTTGGGCAAACATGGGGCAGGACATTGGACTACAAATAGGCAGGAGTTCAAGCTAAAATGTGAAGTGCATTGGGCTGAAAACTGGCAGGACGTTGGTTAAATATAAGCAGGACATTGGGCTACAAAAGAGCAAGGCACTGAGCGTCCCAAACCAACACTGAACACTGTTGTGTTCATATTCAGCATTACTACTACACCTGCTCTACCACTCACTCCATTTAAAGTATTTTGGCTGTACAACCAGCCGTGCACCACAAAACACAACTACACACATGTTTCCCTGCACTGGCTTTGCTATTTTCCTCTATGTTTTAACGAGTACAAGAGGAAGGGCGGATTATTTCCTGTCTGTCTGTTTCAGTTTTGTTTGCTGTCTTTTGCTTTTATACTTTCTTTCTTTAAGAGCACCCAGAGACTGGTCTAAGCGTTCTACAGCTATTATTCAGCTGATAAAAAGTACTGTTGCCAATATGCAAAATCCAAAGGTCAGAAATTGGAAAAAGGAAAAGAGGCAAAATTGTCATTCAAACTATCCTGGAGCATTTCGTTGAAACTTTTTGAAATGGGCTCCTCTACTGTGTCCTCTATTTTATTGGACAAGCTAATATTTTGCATGCACAAACAAAAACAATGTGCCCAATGTACAAAGCTTTTTATTTCAGTTTTGTCAGATTTGCACCCAAGTCTAAGTTGAGTCTAAAGTCTTTAGTAGAGATTTTTAGTCTAGACTTGTTAGCTGCTAGAAGGAGCCTTTTATTAAAGAATTATCTTTGGTTTGGTTTGACACACAGTAAAAGCAGTGTCTAAAAAGAGGCAAATCTGTAGCATCAGAGCCAGTTAATGAGGAGCCTGGACACTTTCTGTTCTTCCCATTATACTAAACCATGACTGAAAACAAGAAAATGCACCCGTGAGCAAGTTCTTATCTAAAGGGGTTAAATGGGTAAAAAAGTAATTAAATGCAATTCTATACTATCATGCAGAAACTACTACATAAAAAAATGAAATAAGAAAATTTTGAATTCTAAAACATTTTTTTCTACAGGTATTAGGCAAAGAAGACAGCAGACCAGAGTTAGTCTATCTGCCATAGACCTAAGTCTCTCTGCCATAAACCAATGAAGTATTATTACATACAGTTTTTGGGTAAAGCTATTACTGCTGGGCAATATGTGCAATTTTTCTGGTGCATTTCTACTGTTAGTGTCACATCATTTTGTACCTGTGTGCTTGTGTGTGTGTGTGTGTGTGTGTGTGTGTGTGTGTGTGTGTTTGTGTATGTGTATCTACAGTGTTCTCATATTTACTTAAATATCCACTCTATATATATTTATATACATACAGTATACTCATGGTGTACATTAATACAGCTTGCCCAAGTCTACATTTAGTCTTACTTACAGTTTATGTACATATATGTATACTTTTTTACAATACAGATGTCCATATTTATATTCCTAGATTTTATACTGTACATTTTTAGACTGTACATTTGAACATTTTGTTGTTTCTATTGTTCTCTTCATTTTTGCTGCTCTTAACTTTGTACTGTCCACTTTCTGCTGTGACCAAGCAAACTGACCACTTATGGGACTAATAATGGTTTATCTTATTTTATCTGATCTGATCTTATCTTTTTACCATAGATCTACTGTAAGTCTTTTTGTCATAGACCATTCAAAGGTCCAGATCTAATTTGTAGATAAAGTCAAAGGTCCGGGACGACAAGTGATAAGCAAATCCCTTTTATTAAATTTGCTTACAACACACAACCAAAAGAAATGGCACTGTAATTATTTGCTTGTGAACCTAATCCACAGCTTTATGTAAAGATTTAACCATAACATTGTTTAACCTAATTACTTTTATGCCTCAACAACTAAACTGGTGACGGGACACAACACCTCCTTCTTCTGTGACTCTTATAATGCCGCAGGTATTTCGCTCATGCTTGCAGGACTGCGCGTGAACGGTCGTTAGCCTTAGCGCAAAATAATTTTATTAACGTTACTTACAATTTGAAAACACGTTGAAAGCCCCGCCCCCATCCGGGTTCTTTCACTGCACTGAATTTATCTTGGTTTTCAGTGTGAGCACACTACGCACTAAAAATTGCGCACTAAAGTGCGCAAGTGCGCGGTTTCGGACACAGCCTGGGTGTAATTTCCTGATTCCAACCTGAAACCAAGTGCACTAATGTTGTGCCATACGTGCACCGACTGACAACGTTGCTTCAAGTTAATCTCAGGCCAGAATTGCCATAAAAATCTAAAATATGTTATATTTTACATAACAAATCATTTTATTTAAACATACCTTTAATTGCATTGCGTCAATGCATTCCTAATAGGGGTCCGGAATGACTTGCAGTTCGGTTCGGATATGGACTGGGGTCCAGACTTTGAGAATTGCTGCTGTAGACCAAAATCTCTCTGGTTCAAAGTTTTATTACTGAAGTTGCCTTTTAGCATAGACCAACATATTTCTGCCTTAGACCAAAGTATTTCTGCCATAGACCAAAGTATTTTAGCTGTATATCAAAGTAAGTATTTTTCCTGTAGACCAAAGTTTTTTTGCTGTACACCATCCCTTTATTTCTGAAGTTCTGCACTTCATACTAGATACAGAGTTGCCATGCAGTCTGCACTACATACCCAAGATAACTATTGCATTTCATTCCACATTCCGTAGTAATGCTACAGATGGTTTAACAGGATTCCTATATGAAGATTATTAAGTACTAGGATCATTATTACATAGTATAGAATATAGAATATAATACATTCACCATATGTTCCTGTTGTAGCCAGGTGTGTTACTCTGGGAAATGTGATCAGGGTAGTCTGTAACAGCAGTTTGCATAGATTTTTCTATTCAGCAAATACTGAATACAACATGCACCCACCCCCAAGAAGGCTGATTTCCCGAATACACAACATAAAAAGGCAAGAGCAATATTTGAGTCAGTGTAACACAGAGAGCAAAGACAGTGGCGAGAGGTTTGGTGGGTTAAGCCCCATATGCCCACTGTGCCTCTTGCACATACAACTTTTAAATGAACCGAAAGTTGACTTTGCGCTTACTTCTGAGAGCCAAATTTCTGCATGCTTTTATATCAACAGCGACAACTTTGACTAAAGGTTAATCTTGTGACACAGTCCAAGGGGCTTAATCTGTGCTTGGAAACTCTAGGCCTCAGTAAATAATATGATTCATAAAAACTCTTGTGTAAACTCTTGTGTTGCGTCTTTCGCATTTGGCTCTTCATGTGTTCTTTCATAAAATCCTTCATTTCCAACAAATCTCAATAAATTCCTGTTTGGTCTAACGGCCCAGCAGGGACTCCCTGGGCTGCTGTGCACACCTGGCCACCTAATAGATATTCACAAAGAGCGGTAAGATTTCAGCATGGGGCTAATGCCGCGATCAAAATATGTTTATTTATTTAAATAAATAAAAACAACTCCCTTTGGGTAGTCACAGCTATTTGCTGTCTGAAAACACTGCTCCCATGGGGGGGATATGGGCAGATTCAGCTTTGTCATAGTAAAAGATGAGCCGGTTGTGTTTGACGTCCTCACCCCCACGAGCCTCTTCGCGTTTGAACTCTGGACAAACATCAACCCGACACACTTTTGAGGCAGTTTGTCTGTTAGCTGGCAACTCAAAGGGTGAAAGCATCTTTCATTCTTTCATTTAAAGGGACATGTACATATTTATGGACCATTAAAAAGCTTTCAGGTGCAGCTGATGTCTGATTTACTGAAAACTCTCATGTATTTAAAGAAGAGGAGAAGGAAGAAGAAGAAGAGATCATTCAGAAGAGGATGAAGAAGAAATATACGGATGATAATAAGTTGAAAATAATTACAAAAGCAGAAGAAGAAGTTTAATTTAAATAGTACTTATCTTTATCCCCGGGATGCTTTACAAACATAATCAACAAAAAAAAAAAACCCTCCCCCCCCCAAAAAAAAAAAAAAAGTAATGGAAACACACTCAGCAGGAAAACTCCTGTGGCTCAGGAAGCCTCATAGCTGTGACGCATCATCCCTCCGATAGTTTTTTCTTCAGTGGTGACATGATTTAGGAAAGGTCTTGAAGAATCGTGTTTTGAATTACATGCCGCTTGAGGTTCAGGGGTGCAATTAGGCGTTTAGCATTCATTCTAGACACGTGCTCATTAAAGAATGGCACCTATTGTGTTCCAGTGAATCCAGAACAGAGGTTCAACAAAGTCTCAGGCAGTGAAATTAGCAAAGGCAAAATATCAGGACAATGTAGCTTATTATTCCTCTTCATTAGCCCTTTTGGCCATGAAGGAACGTTACGTTCCCAATTAGCATAATCTAAAATGAATGATTTTATCTGCTGCTGTGATTCAAAGCAATGATTATTCATTTGAACTTGTGAGGGACAGCTGGATTAGCAGGAAGATGTCAAGGGTTATCAAATCAAAGCCCTACAAATAATCGCTCTGACAAATTGGATCCAAACAACAATATGAAATATTCTTATAAATCTATGATTCATTCATTCCTTTAGTGGTACTTCATTATTTACTAAATCTGTGCTGAGGAGGTCTGTGTTTGAGGGTCCTTCCTTCAGGGTCCTCATCTTTGGTGGATGAGGGTCCTTTCTGTGAGGAGTTTGTATGTTCTCTCTGTGTCTGTGTGGGTCAGAGATGTTCACAAGTCATTTATACCGAGTCTAAGTCAAGTCTCAAGTCTTTGAGTGGTAACGTTTACAAACAGTGACTCTAAATGTGGGATGTTTGAGCTGTAAATGTTTAGAAGATATGCTAATTGGCCACGCCCCGTGATTACAATTGGCTGTTCCTTAGCAGGGGGCGGGGCTGCGTGCTGTGATCTGCCCTCACCAACATGGAGGATTTGCCTTAAATGATCTTAAATCTAAATATTAAATATGAAAAATATATCTCCACTCTAAATGTGAAACTCCACAGTTGGGGCTCCGTGACCCCTTTCCAACGACCCCTTGAAAACCGTTAGCTGAAAACCGTTCACCTCGGTCGAGTGAAGTCGAGTCCGAGTCTCAGACTCGAGTCCCCATCTCTGGTTTGGGTTTTTACCAGGTGCTCTGGTTTGCTCCCACAGTCCTAGGATGTGCACAGCAGATAGATGCTAAACTGCCTCTAGATTGTCTTTGTGTCACCGTCCATGTTGCTTTTTGCCATATGACTTAATCCTAGTTAATAATAAGTGACTCAGATAATGGATGGATGTATCATTCATTTATATATGTATCCACCCCACCAAGATGTCTGTACTATATGTATGTGTGCTTTGGTACATGTACAAATATGCAAAAGCTGTATTTGAAGTTATTGATATAATAATAAACAAGTAATATTACATTTACATTTATGGCTTTTAGCAGACACTTTTATCCAAGGTGACTTCCATTCACTACCTACAGGGGGCAGTCTCCCTGGAGCAACTTGGTGTTAAGGGCCTTGCTCAGAGACCCAGCGGTGGTTCTGAAGGTAGGATTCGAACCTATGACCTCTTGATCCAGAGGCAAGTATCATCATGGTTTCTGATTATTAAACAGTTATGGCACAGTAGTTCTGGAAGATGGGGGTCAGAACCATTATAGCGACTGCAAAGGGGGACCAACTCTGTATGAAAGTCTATGTCTCTGAATGCAGTGTCCTTAAAGTCCCTGCTGGTGTACTGCTCAGGCGTCCCAATTGGCGTTAACATGCCCAACCCTAATTAATATTGATGTTCATATTTATAAATATAAATATAAAACGTTTTATGCAGTTTCTCTGCACCGAATACTGACGGACGTTTTGGCTTCGGAATGGTTCTGAAATTCAACACGAGCTCCTATGAGAAGCGCCGTCTGGTTTAACTATAAAATAGAATAATAAACAGATGAACAGTAGTGTGATTACTGAAGAAGATAAAATGTAATTAAAGAAAATGATGAAATATAATTTAACAAGAAGAAAAAAAGAGGATGAAATACTGAAGAAGAGGAATACGAAATATAATTAAGAAGAATGTAAAAAAGAAGAAAAGATTAAAAGTAACAAAAGAAGTGAAATATAAGAAGAAGAAATACAATTTAAGAAGACGGTATAAAAGAAGGAATAGCGACTTAGAAGTGCACTTTTTGTCTAGATTTTGAGTTTTGGGGGTTTTTCTCTGCATGGCACTCAGACATGTTTGCAATCACAGACCCCTCGCAGTGCAAACAGTCTCAAATGTTTCCATGGAAGTGAGGTGCGGTGAGCGAGACAGTCATTGTGCTGCCAGCGCCACAGGGGCTGAGAAGACTGTGTTTTAAAGTGAACAGTAAAGAAAATGGTGGATGCTGGCTGCCTTGGAGCTTTCCTGTTTGCAAACCGAAGCTTTTGAGGGTTTTTGAGTAGTTAGGTGGTAATTGAATTGCCATGCCTAACTTGCAGGGCAATTCCAATCGTTTTGGAATGTTTCTGCATCATTAGGATGTAAACCAGAGAGGTTTGATATTAAATATTCATTTGAAGTGAATTGTTCTCAGTGGTGGAACGTCCAAACTGTTTAATAGCCTCTAAAAGCTCTCACAGCATAAAAAATGGCTATATTTGCATTGCAGACATCACAACCCCCATGTTCATTCGCCACCACTGTGAGGACGGTTTCTACAACAAACAAATAAAAAAATAATTAAATCTTGAAGGCTATCAACCGTATCTACCATGGCCATGGCACAAACATGAAATCACAACTATATTTGAACTAATTAGATTCCTGTAAAGTCTCAGATGAAAAAGATTTTCAGTGATGAAACCATTGGTATTATATTTTATCCTATGGGCAATCGGCCCCATGGGATATTTCCTTCAGCTCAGTATACAGCGTGATACTATTAGGCCTAGCATGTGCTGTGGTGTATATGCAAATGCTGGGCAGGCCCAGTTGGCCTCAAATTTGGATCAGCTTGGCATTTAAGATCCAAGTGACTTCCTGGGCTCCTTACTGAAGCATAGAAGGCAGGAGCTCTAGTCACGAAGATCGTTGCTAGTGTTTCAATAAGAGCAGCGACTAAAGTGCCATCTGCCTTTAGCTCTATGGGTGACACAGATCAGCAAACAAGGCTGTAGACTCTGAGAATGTCAATGCAGCCTGTGATCAAATAGCATCAGTTACCAGAAAAATACTACAAGTCTGACTGCTTGACCCAGTTATTCCATGTTATTGCAGATTTATCCAATGATGAAGCATTTTTATTTGGACAGGAGTGCTCTCCTCCAAACAGTCACTGAATGGACTGATGAATATGTCAGTGGTGTAAATCATATGATATGACCTCAATCCCCAAATCTCAATCTTACTCAGATGTAGGAGATATATTAGACAGTCTCTACCAAAATCAAAACTGTAAAATGTTCTTTGGAAGATCCAGAAACTTGTTTAAGCGACACCAAAGTTCACTGGTCATGTCCCTCTTAATCACTCTCGTGACATTTTGAGACATTCAGAAAATTGCTAAGCAGTCCACGAACTTTCATGTGTTCAAACAGAGTCTTGATCTGGCTTTGAACACCTCTGAGTGAAGCACAGCTTCTAGACCGAGGCATTAAATTCTGAACCCAAGTGTAAAGGAAGTCAGCGTTTGTTAATGTCATCACAGGAGGCATTTCCTGCCCATTTCCTGTCCTCAAGAGAACGGGCTATCATAGATGAATGATTTACACCATAAGAGAGTAGAAGTCTGTGGGCTATCCAGCAAAGAAACCTCCTAACCGGCTGATTGTTTAGGCTAAGAGTTGCAACAGAGTCTTTTCTCCACTGTTTAAACTGCAAGAGTCTGTAAGAGGTTTGCCATATGCCTTGTCTTCATTCAATTCAATTTTATTTATATAGCGCTTTTAACAATGGTCATTGTCACAAAGCAGCTTCACAAAATGAAATAAA
>JBBJLR010027821.1:0-12770 GCA_037577145.1 Brachypetersius gabonensis
TATATATATAGCTTGCAGTTGCAAAAAAATAAATGGATTTGTTTTGAGCTTCGAGTTGTTCTGCCTTTTTAAGCCCCTGCTTTTTCCCATGTCTCTCTGGGGAGTTTTGATAAGTAGTTAATGTTGCATCAAGGTTGGTTTTTAATTGACCTGAGTCAAACAAAACCTTTTGTCCTGTGCACTTCCAAGGATGTGTATTTAAGCCTAATTTTACTGCACAAAATTATAGCACAACTGCCTACAGATCTCACATTTAGCAAAAAGCCTGATATTGCCAAACACATTTTGGCTGCAGATATGGCACAGAGCAATGCAGCTTGTTGTGCTACTGTTAAACTCCTGCTGTTACGTTTTACACGGATTTAGAATAGTGCCTAGAGTTTGTAAAACAGATTTGTGACAGTAAATAAGTGTGGGCTGTATGGCATGAATTGGACATTTAAAGAGCACCCAGTGTAAAACGATTCCACAAATCATGATATGGGTGATCTAATCTACTCACCTTCTCTTTCCTGTCTAACAGACATGGCTACCACAGTTCCTCCACCTCGGCTCCAGTCAAAGCCATCACAGACTTAAAGCTCCACCTGGGGAACCCCACCCAGCACTCCTCAGACCCTGTCGTCATTCATCCTGGAGCGGTTCTGGCCATGTTGGACCTGCTAGCCTCTGTCAGCTCGGACGCCCAGCCTGAGGTACCAACCTTTATCAGCGTTACGTTTACTATTGGCCGACAGAGCCTTTATCCTTTAGTTTTTAAGCATTACTATTACAGCTGGAAAACCTCCATAAATCAATATTTATGCAGGTGCTTTACACAGGCATGGTACTGTTAAAGTTTTTTTACAAATAAAGCTAGCTCACAAAATTGGGAATTCTTATTTCAATTTTTCCCAGTTCCCCCAAAAATGCTGTTGTACCTAATGGTGAAAGAAAACTATCTAGCACAATGCTTATCAGATATTTCTATTTACTTCTAATGAAGGTTTTACGTCTGCTTTGTCATCCAAAACTGACTGATCTGAATGAATTGATTTGGTAAATATAATACTAGTGCTGTCTAGTTAACCAGCCTGGTCTGTTGTGGCATGTTTTTTATTGCTAAACAAAATGAATATACAATTTTATTTGCAGCTGCATTGCTATGGCCTAAACAATGGCTGCATAAAGTAAAGGTGTTTTCGCACTTGGTCCTTTTCATCCTTTAAAGCGAACTCCACATAGTGTCATAAAATGCTGACTAATCAACCGAAGAAGCCAAACTATCTCGGACGCCTCTGAAACAACCAAACTGCGACCACATTGGATGGTGGTCTCCGTGTTCGCATCGACAATTTTCGCACTCTAGACTTGCCGTAGATCATGTAGTAGAAAGTAATAAACATACAAACATGTCGTGGTACAACTGGACAAAATCAAGTTCTCTACAAAGTTGCATAACCTCAAAGCATTCTTGCTCTCCGTCAGTTTCAGAAAAGAAAAATAGTAGCATAGATATTTGTGGAAAATGTAGAAGTTTTTGACCATCTACCCTTCCCAAGAATGGGGAACATGAAGAAACAGCAGCGCCAGGTTGGATGAGAAACTAGAGTATGAACAGAAAAAGAACTGAGGCCCCAGCTGAGCTGAAGTGGACCAGAAAGAGAGCTGAGTCCCCTTTCAAATGTGTAATTTTTACAATGATGACCCTTACTATTGCCAAAATAATTTGAAAACTGACCATTTAGGTTTTGAAGATTTTCTTTCCAACACAAAACTGCCTTCCACTTTAAATCAAACTTGTTTCAGAATAAAATGAAGATTATTCTTAATGTACTTCTGGTGGTTAATATTTTAACATTTTACAGTTAAACTTTTAGTTGAATTCAGTCATTCTGTAAGAAACTCAATATTTACAAGTCTGAATCGGATAAGGCAGGTTTTAAAAAATCATAACTAAAAACCTACTTGGATGCTCAGCTGTGAAACTGCAGTTGATCATGCTGTGTCCTCGTAAATGCAGTTTGACGGTGCCGTTGTGTGATTGCATGTTGGCGAGTCAGCAGAAATCTCTGCAGAAAAAGAACCCTTTCCTGTTCCTTCTGATGCACTTTGCTTTATTCCATGTCAGTTTCATCCCTTTTATAACCTCATTGGCTTCTCTTCAAACCTTCACACACTCCATACTTTTTTTGCAGCCTTTCTGGAAGCCTTGTAGGGAACAAAGCTGCATGACTTCACATGTCAGGCTTACTGCCAAGATGAATCACACTGTAAATTCCAAGCTAATTTTGCCACTGAACTGTACTGGCAGGTTCAGATGTACAGCTTGCACCACATTCGTCACTGAAGGGCATCACTGAAGCAGTGACTGTGATAGAACTCCAAAAGAGAAAATGTTATGTTGACTCAGCTAATAAAAACCTTTAATGAAATTTATAGGCTGCGGGGATTCAGATGATGAAAATGGCTAAATGTCTGTGTAGATTATATTTGAACTATAAGCTAAAACATTTAACCTAGTCATGAAAATGACAGATTCTCTGCTAATGGACACAATCCTTGCACAAATGTACGTTTGCCCCCCCTGAGTCAGCAGGGTGACCTAGTGATTAGGGCGTTGACCCTGCAATCAGAAGGTTGTGGGTTTGAATCCCAACGGCTAGTGTCATCACTGAGGTACCTTTGAGCAAGGTACCGTCCCCACACACTGCTTCCTGGGCGCCCCTCATTGGTTGCAGCCCCCTGCTTCACTTGGTGAATGGGTTAAATTCAGAGAAAGAATTTCACACTGTTCATACTGTGTGCTGTGCTGTGGTGTGTTCACACATGACCATAAGGTGCCACTTTACCACACTTTTCTTTATAGGTAAAGCAAATAAGTGAATTATATAGATTAAAACAGCAGTAGTACCAGCCAGGTGCTGTATGTTTTCATACAGTGTCTGAAACCACAGTGTCATGAAAGGTAGCCTCGTGGATTATGACCTTCAGTAAAGTATTGTTGTGTGTATCTGTGTGTGGGGGTGTTTGCATGCTTGTGTGTCTGTGTGTGTATATGTATTTCAGATTAAAGGCTTAAACAGAAAAGAAATCATTGTTATTTCTAGTATTGTTATTGTTAAAATCTTAATCCAGTAATCAAAAGTTCAACTACTTTCTCTCTCTGCTTCCTCAGCATGCGTTGGACCTACAGCTAGCAGTGGCAAACATCCTGCAGGTGCTGGTGCACTCTGAGAGGAATCAGCAGATCTTGTGTGAAGCGGGCCTGCACTCTCGCCTCCTGCAGCGCTGCAGCTGCGCCATGGGGGACGAGGATCACCCCCTCCACCCACCGCTGCAGAGGATGTTTGAGCGGCTGGCCTCACAGGCCCTGCAGCCCATGGTACTCCGGTGAGTCTTCAAGACTTTGATTTGCAGTAATTGCAAATTCATGTTTTGAATTCAGTGTGAATGTTCTTGTGTGATGGCTGAGGTACAAACATTGTATGGTTCATAAATCAATGTACTTTTGATTTATCAAGTAAGTCAAGCAGGAGTTTAGATATTTAGACTGGTGTCTGGTGTAAAAATATTGCTTCTTTAGCACTGGAGCTACAAGTCAAGTTTTATTGTCATTTCTACCATAGACACACAGTACATAGTAAAAACGAACGTTCCACCAGGACCATGGTGCAACACAAGAGCAGAACACAAAACAAGAGCAAATATGTTTTGACAGATAAATTGGTGAATTGACAATTTACTGCTGGTCACATGATTTATTTGACTGCTCCTAGTATAGAAAATGACCTCTATTACTGCCCCAGTTTTCCAGAGGAGAACTGATGTGTACCTTCATCACAACATTCACTGTCTACTACTGCTAAAGAGGAATTTCACCAATATTTGAATTGTTCAGTAAACCTCAGGATGTCTCCTCACCGCTCAGAACATTTCTTATTTAGAAGAATATGTACGTTATTTAATTTTGCAGAAGTGTAGATAAATTAATGGAACTCATCTATAAATAGATTTGCTGTAATTGGTAGCTTTAAGGTTTAGAACATTTTAAACATACTGAGCTTCTCCAGCCTATTCATGTTTGTTGATTACAAACCCCAAACAGTGAAATCACTTCTTATTATTAAGTTTTTACTCGTCTGCACTCTTGGACATTTTGATTTGTTTGAGACCAGACGTGATGGATCCTTAAACATCAGTTCTGCTACTGTGGTTCCTAAAAGATTGGATTTTATTGTCATTTCATTTGACTTGTAAATAGAATCCTCCCACAGAGCTCAAGATTGGCCCTGCAACAAAATCACAGCACTCTGCCAGCTCCTCGCAGTAAAGTACAATGGTCATATTTGACAGGTCTCAATATTATTCAAAAGTTCTCCGTGGATAATCTGTAAGAAGTTTGCTGCCAGATTAGCGTTTTCAATTTCCCGCATGACTGGTCGGCTGGGATGAAGGATGCGGGCTATCCCTGCTAGTGAGGGACTGTAATTTTACAGTTCTGGGACTTCTTGTATGCCAAGGATTCGGCCATTAGGTCGTTGTACATAGAAATAAACATCCCATGATACACTACAATATTATCTTTTATAGTGAAGGACTGACTTTTGGTGTGATACTGCTGTTGCAGACAATTCAAGTGCCTTTTACAACCAAAGCGTCAGTGAAAAAAGGTGTGCGTGCGTGCGTGTGTGTGTTGGATACATTGCTATACATCAAGGGCACATTATTTATACGACATGCAGTTGAACATATTGATGTTCAGTTTTGAATATTTTATCAAATATTTTCTAGAATATTTAATTTTCATTGAGCATAGGAAAAGCGTTCACTTTAATGCTGGAATTAACTAAATGAATGGTTTGCACGAAAGAACGAGTGAAACGAGTGAAAGAACGGTAAAGGTGTCATTTATTTAAATCTATATATATAGTATAGTTTCTTAATATGTTAATGATTGAAGTCACTCATTTTATGGAATATTTGTACACACACACTTGATCCAGCAAACTGGCTCATTAACAACCCTCACTGACTTGAAGTGGGTGTTAAAGCAGGGAAAGCTCTGAAGAATGTAAGGCAATAGGACCTCCAGGAGCAGGATTTGGAAACATTAAAGGGAACATAAGTGGATTACATAAGGAATTCAGAAATATCAGGAATTAAATAGGGCTAAATATTAATGTACAATATATTTTTTCATCTCTTAATCTTAAAACTAGTTTATCTGTTTTGCACAGCCTTAGGTGTGATTTGGGGCACATTTCACTGCACGTTGTACTTGTTAAACTCTATGTGACAAATAAAGAATCCCAAATGTATACAAAAGTCAATGCAGTTTTAATCTGCAAAACTTCTGGAGGCCTGTCACAAAGTTTTTTTTTTCAAGAGTGTTAAATTCAGAAAATACCAAATGCTGCATAAAGCATTATAGGTCTAAAAATGAATTATCCTGTAGTTTAAGAGGACAAACAAAGCAAAGCTTATGGACTCTGTCTGTAGTTCTGGATTAAATTCTTGCAGTGTTGCGTGCAGGGTAACATGGAGTGTCTCAGAATTTGCCTGCACCACATTGTAATAGTGGTGGTGAATCTCCCTTGGAGAAGGGATAATACATGCTGTCCTCTTTTGCCAGACAGTGAATGACTCCAAACAGTCTTTTGTCTTGTTTTTTAATCCCATTCTTTAATGGCGTACTGTGGCCACTGTTATGCCCAGAGCTTGTTTGTTTTCGCAACTGTATTTTTTTTCTTCATTTGGCGCACAGCCGCAGTGCAGTGCTGACGGATCGCCTGAGCAGAATGTGGTCATTTTCTTGCATAGTAAGCCTGCTGGCAGAGATCATAAATTAAATTGCGCAGTCCACCCAGAATTAGGCCAAAATTTTATTAGAAACCTCTCATACACTGTGACACGCAGTAAACCTACAGGACCACTTTTATCACACAGTTTGTAGCAGCCTTGACTCAGCAGCTTCAGAATAAGATGGTGGATGATAAAAAGTCTTGAGATTTGTGGCAAGAAAGCATTTTATCTAAGAAAAAAATCTTAGCAAGCGCATATCGAGCACTTTCATGTCCTGTTGGTTTTGTTTTTTGGGGGGTTTTTTTATGTCTGGAGTTTTAATGATGTTTTCTTACCCTCAGCAACTTTAATATCATGGTCAAATTACATTGACTGAGTTCAGGTGTTATATTAACTTACATATTCCAATATGCGATGAATAATTATAGCCACTTCCACTAGGGTCTGTGGGAAGCTAAATGAATTCCAATGCATGTGATGAACCCAAAGTTTTATTCTCTTTGAGTTGTCATTTTTCTCTTGGATATAAACGTGAGAGTACACAGTTAAGTGTTTGTATTTTTTTCTTGTTTTTTTCCACAGGGAGTTTTTGCGACTGGGGAATCCTCTGAACTGCGGCGCCTGGGATAAAAAGCTGCTGAAACAGTATCGGGTTCACAAGCCGAGCTCTTTAAGTTATGAGGCTGAAGCAAGAAGTAAGCGGAAGGAACGGAAAAAGCTTGAAAAGTTTTTTTACTTATCTCCTCTGTCTGTGACCTATCATAGCTCTTTGTAATGTCCCGTAAACATCTCATGTCTGTGTTTATGTCAGCATTTATTCTGTGCACTGGAAAAGGGGGAGGGTGTTTGCTCGGGTTTGAGTGTGGCATTCTTTTAAAGGGCGGTGCTTACCTGCAGCACAACACTTTTCTGTCTGCACAGTCTCTCTGGCTTCCGGAGAACAGCTCTCTGCCACTGTAATTACAGAGCAAAACCCATTGAAACTTGCAAATGCAAAAATTTTACAGTAGAATGGCTCGACACAATTGAACAATCTGGCCAGTCTGAGACACACAAGAAGCCGAAGTCATATTTAGCAGATTACCTTTCAGGAATTACTTCAAGCTGATCTTTATTAAACAGAGAAATGTTCTGAAGAAGTTGATCACTGCAGAGGCACAGATTTGCCAAGCTGAAACAGGGACTGTGAGTGAGTTTCTGTAGAGAGGAAATTTAGTTCTGCTTTCTGAACGTTTGACTTGTGGACTTCAACATATGGCTGCGGTTTAACCCCTGCATTCCGTTTCTGACCTTTTAAACTTTATGGTGTGCTGATCCTTTAGACCAGTGGTTCCCAACCACTTTGCCAGTGTCCAAGACAAGCCAGGCCCCCCCAACCCCAACTCCTACCCGCATAAACAGAATCAAGTGATTAATTATGAACTTTTATTTGCAAAAAATATATATATTTTTTGTTCTTATACTCTTATACACACACACACACACCTTTACGTTCCTCAGACATTGGGATTTTATTAATTTAATGTGTACAAATTTTGGTAACCATAGTGCAGACAGAATTGTGCGCACCCCCTGCGATCTCTAGCGCCCCCCTAAGGGGCGCCTGGACCCCAGGTTGGGAACCGCTTTAGACAACAAAAGACCAAAAGAACATTTCTAGACAGTTGTCTGCATGCAGTTTGCACTAATAGACTTGCTAATACAACTTAGCCCGCTCATAGTTGAACAAGGACTGTAATAACTAGAGATGTCACTGATCCTGTTCCAGGTATCAGTATTAGGTCAGTAAGCAGAATCTGCTGGATTCGATTGTAGCTACAGGCTTTTAATGGTGGACTTGGTCATTTTTCCTAATACACTGTTGACTGTTATCTTTCATTGACAGCGTGCTGTTATTCTCACTAAAATGACCCGACTTGGTTAAAAAAAGATTAAAACTGGCAAACTCTATTGAGCGGTTAATCAAACCTAAATTATTTAATTTAATATATATATATATATATATATATATATGAAGTTTGAGACTGTGTGATACAACCAGTGTTTGGGTTTTATATCAGCCACACAGTCACACTTAGTATTCTGTCACGGAAATACATTTTCTAGTTAAATTGATTTCTTTTATGAATGCTGTATTGGAAACAAAAGATTTATGATCTTTTTTGAGCATCTAAAAGGATTGGTTAAAAATGGGCTAATTCAGCTATAAAGCAAGTGTCAGTCTTAATGTTTTTCAAGGCAAATGACATTGTTCTCTTTACTGCAACACTGTAATAGTAAATCGTTAAAAGAAATTTTCCCTGACATTTCAGAATCCATAAATTGTTGTCAGACAAAGCACTTTAAAGCTCTGAATTAAAACACATGTATTTTACAAAATATATTATTTTTCAATCTCAATGCCACAACACATTGCCATTGAGGTTTTTTTTCTTGTGCCACATAACATATTGTTTTTGTTCAGTTCTATTTACTTTTCTAAGAACGGGCAAACCAGAATTTGCAAGTAAGACGTTGTGTGTTATCAGTTAAAATAAAATGCAAACCTATTTCTGAATTACAGATCTTAATATGTCAGTAATGAGAAACAGAAATGTGGACCCACTGCAGTAATGAGAAGTCAAACAATTACAAAGGACTCAAAATGACCTTAATGAGAATTGTTCATCTATGGTAATGATTGACACTCAAATATTTATGGACATATTTATGGACATGTTGGTTACAGGCGAAACATTCTCACCGAAGGGTTTCTGACCACAGGAGCGCTGTTGACAAGACACAGATTCTGGCACCATTCATACCAGCAGAGATCCTGAGGTGTCACGCAGAGTGTGTGGTGTAGGGACCGTAGAGTTATTGGTGTTTTATATATGTCAGTCTCTCTGAGAATGGTCCGTCACCCAAAGATGTCCAGCCAAGGGGAACTCTGTGGTCTGAAACCGACCTCTGATGAGTGGTTTGAAGACACAAACAGTGCATTAACAAATGGGCTTCAGAGCCAGCGGAAGCAGTCACACTATTGTTCTTCTTAATTATTATTATTGTTGTTTTTGCTGCTGCTGCTGTTGTTATTTCTATTATTAGTGGTATTAATATTTTTCCACCCTTTTTTTGGAGCTGGGTGGAATAGTGATAACTCTGACACATGCCTTAGACCCCACCCTGTTGCGCTTCAATACACAACGTATTGACCAGGTGACAAGAGGCAGAGTATCAAAATTTAGATTTTTGTGTATGGGAGAGAGAGAGACAGGTGTGGTAAGTCGCCTTATGTGAGAAATGTTGTTGTGAGCATCATGCCTATGGTGGCAGCAAAAGGACAAAATACAGAGGAAAAAACGCAGCGCAAAACACACAACACCAAGTGCACCTTCAGCCTTCATTACCCATAAATGGCTTGGTAAGAGGCAGCACGTTCACGCCCCACTTAGGAAGATCGCCGGTTTGTGTAATTAATCGCAATTTCTTGTGTAATTGCATCAAGTTTATGTTTAGAGGTTTTTTGTGGCCGTTGTGTTTATATGTCCTTACGTTGTTCTGTGCAATTTCACCCAATCATACGTTTTCGTTTCCTCATTGCAGACAGCATGACCACATCTATGGAAGGCTTCGGACCAGACAGCGTATTTGCAGTGAATGAAGACAACAGTCAGTACCGAATCAGCCGCAGCCTGGTGCGTTCGGCTGAGGGCAGTACCGTCCCCCTCACTCGCGTCAAGTGCCTGGTTTCTATGACCACTCCGCATGACATCCGCCTACACGGGTCTGCAGTCACGCCTGCCTTTGTAGAGTTTGACACTTCGCTGGAGGGCTTTGGGTAAGTTAGCAGTAACAACTTATCTGGTATGACTGTAAAAGTATAAGTATAATGTTAACATAAGGAAAGGAAGCTTAGACCCCACCAGTTAGCTTCATGCAAACTGCAAATCATTGCATCACACTTACCTCAGCTTTCCTGTGACAAACTGATTTCTATAAAATGGTCAGAAACGTATTGCTAATAAAAGTAGTACTGCGTACTGAAGCCTGAAGTAATACTTTGGTCCATTTTATTAGATAACGCTGAAAGATGGTCTGTTACAGAGGATTTAACAACTTGACACAGTTTAAACATAAATATGATTAAGATAAATATGATTAAAGAGGTGTTCAGATAGGAGAGTGAATCCGATTCGAAGGTTCTCTGTGGACTCATGCGACACACAGATTCCACAGGCTCAGATTTTTCAGCTGTATTTTCTTCTGCAGTGGATCGGAAAATACGGAGCCAAAAAGTTAGATTCAAATTGGGGCATTAAATTAAACCAGACATTGAGTTTATGGGAAACTACAGCAATAATGCAGCTTCCTTTAGTGAGCTTAGTTAGCGTGAAGTTGTGTCAAAGTTACCGGGCCATAAAATTCCGCTCCGTTTCTTCACTTAGAAAAACTTCTATCAGACTTTTTTTTTTGCAGTTTAATGTTTTTTTTGTTAAATATTCTCCAAAGTCTAGGTACACCATGACATGCATTTTGCACTGGACTAGTTACAGTTTATTTGCTATTACTTTTTGTCTTAGTAGCTGCAGTGTAAAATGCTTGAATTTAGTTATTGTTTTAATGTCCCACCTGTCATATAAAGCTTGCTGCAGGAAAGCTTGGTGACTCATTGTAAAAATCCAGTTTCAAGCACAGTTGATGTTAAAACACATTTTAAAGCATGTTTTTGAACCAGTCTGCTGCATAAAGCCATGCTGTGAACAGTGCCTCCAAGGTTTCAAGGTTGTTTGCCTTTTATTCAGAATAAACAAGGTTATGAATGAGGCGCTGTGATTGTGAAGGGTTTGCCCTACATTGATGCGAGATTTAAGCGTCTTTTCAAGTTTGTCTTCTATAAGCAACCTTTCAGAGTTGAAAGCAGAACACATGTGGACCACGATTCCGCCTAGATTTGTTTAAGATAATCTCGAGTCAGTATGCTGTGTACGGTCTGAAAATAGCTCCTTTCTTTGAGATTTGATCGTTTTCATGTAGGCACAAGGAAGGTTGTTCTTTAGTATTAATGCTTAGTATTCTTTTGAATGTTAACTTCTGTGACCTATTTCCAAGACTGCAAAGCTCAAGCGACTTTTTCATGCGTGGAAGCAGTTGATATAGTATTGCTAAGACTATGACTCCACAATCTGACTAGAAATTGCACTTGTACGGTCAGTGTAGCTGACAGAGGTACTCTTGAGCAAGGTACTGTCCCCACTGTCCTTCGTTGGTGACAGCCCCCTGCTTCACTTGGTGAATGGGTTAAATGCAGTTCACACTGTGTGCTGTGCTGTGGTGTGTTCATCCGTGACTATAACGGTCCACTTTAGACCTCATCCACACGGACATTTGAATCTTAGATAAATGAACATGCTCTGAACACCTTAGGTGTTTTTGTTGAGTTTTGTATCAGCGCTGGATTGACTTCAGTGAGGCGTTACACTGGCGTTGGCATGACGATGTTTAACGCCAGCCTGTAGCCCAAAGTGTAGTTTCATGTATTCACCTGTGGGGGTGGAAAAAAATTAGTCATCATACACCTGTGCAGAGTACTCTCATGTTGTTAAAAGGATACAAACAAAAGCAGAATACTGACCTCTCCATATATTTTGTGCTAAATTGATACCTTCCTGTGCTGCTGGTTAGTAGAGTAGCATGCTGTTCAGATTAAAGGTGTAGCACTGGCTGCACTGTCCCACATTTCTTCTGAAACACACACACACACACACACACACACACACACACACACACACACACACACACACACACACACACACAGCTCCCCATCTGCCAGTATGAAATATTCATTTTAACTCTTTCCTCATTGAACCAGGCGGTGCAGCTTAATGGAGTCACAGCTGGGCTGAAGCTTCTGACAGTCAGTGAGGGGCTTTCTGGAAGGGCCAGCATTAACATATTTGTAACACACACACTCAGAATGGCGGTGCAGTAATGCTAGTCGTTGTTTTTGGGTTTAAGGACTCATCTGTTTGTACAGCACAACAGAAACTGAGGCGTCTGTTTCTGGAGTAAATTAAACTCCACAGTGGTGATTTTGACAGCATGAAAATGAAATTAGACCTTTATTTATGTAGTGATTTTTAATAATGTAGTGCCAACACTGCGGTGTACTCTAGACGCACAGTTAAATTAAATAATAACTAAAGATGAAACTGTATAAATTAAAATTGAGCTTGAAAGCAAAAATCTGCAAATGTGCAAATTAAAACAGAAAAGCAATACTAAATAAATACATTTATGTACATTGAGTTTACATACAAGAACAAAATTATATCAGCAAATAATAAGGAACAATACCAGCTTAATGTCATAAACTTCCTATCTGTTTTTAGCACTTTAATTTTAAAAGAGTTTTTTATGTGTCTACAGCTGTCAGCACATCAGGTGTGCTGGGGCCTGAAAGAGAGCTTTATTGCTTCTGGGTTTATTGCTTTAATGAATATAATGTGTAGTGCACAGTCGATTACCACAGACTGTAATTTCAGCCCATTTCCCTGTAGTTGGTTAAGGAACAATAAACCTCTCCGCTCAGAGCACATAGATGATAGAGGCCGGTGGGCAGGTGCAAGTGAGTTTTGAGTGTTGGATTTTCTGTTCTCTTCAATACACAGCGAAGCTATTATGATAATCAACCGTACACTACAAAGGCACATAAAATTTAGCTTGAAAAACCTGAAGCATTCCTTTGAATATATTGGGTTTACATAGTTCAGTGCTTTTTTGCCATTATGTAAGGTTATTAGACCTTATTGCACAAGGCATCCAAGAGCTGGACCACTCAAGCCATTTGAAATATGTGGAGAATGTACTAGTTTGCGTTTCAGGAACCAAATGTCCAAAACAGATAACAAAACTCTCTCTCTCTTTCTTTTTCTCTTTCTCTTTCTCTCTCTCTCTCTCTCTCTCTCTCTCTCTCTCTCTCTCTCTCTCTCTCTCTCTCTCTCTCT
>JBBJLR010027860.1:0-12769 GCA_037577145.1 Brachypetersius gabonensis
CCCCCCCCCCCCCCCCACACACACACACACATAATAACATGCCACCACCTTGTCAGTATCTCTGTTGGGATTGATCCAGTACCCAAATAATACCTGCACACAGGTGGTCCTGTGGGGGGTCGTGATCTTGAACAGGGTAAACAGGGATGATAAATGATATACAGGGAAACAGATAAGACTTACAGTCTATAACTGAAAACTAGATAGTGTGCCTATATGGTAAGTTGAGCGATGGTACGAGGTAGGTGTACCTAATTAAATAACATAAAGTAAAATCTATATCTCAATAATTATATCATGTCCCATTCTGCTCTCTTTTTCTCAGTCCTATTCTACTCTGTTCTATTCTGTTATTTACTGTGGTTCACAGATACTGCAGGCTGAGACAGGCAGGCTGCACAATTCCTGTCTTATTCTATTCCATTCTATTCTATTCCATTCCATTCCATTCCATTCTATTCCATTCTATTCCATTCCATTCCATTCCATTCCATTTCATTCTATTCCATTCCATTCTATTCCATTCCATTCCATACCATTCCATTCCATTCCATTCCACTCTATTCTATGCCAAACATACAAATACAGGTCTATCAAATAAATGCCATGGGGTAAGTTAAGTAATTCTTTGCTGTGTTGTTCTCTTCTGCACTGTCCTATTACATTCAGTTCTATCTTATTCTATTCTGTTCAATTAAGTCATATTCTATTACATTCTCCTTTCTGTTCTGAGTCATTCCATTCTTTTCAGTTCTATAAGATTTTATGCTGTTGTGTCCTATTGTGCTCTGTTCTACTATTTTCTTTTTTATTCTACTATTCTGTTGTTTTCTAAGCTGTTCTGTTCAACTGTATAACACAAACAGAATAAAGTTCAAGCAGTGGTTCACAACTACTGCACGTTAAGACAGACAGGCTACCCAGAGGCTCCTTCCCTGTCTCCCTTTCTGTCCTCTCAGCCGCTCCCTCACACACAGCATATGCTTTTGATCTGCATATAATGATGTGATATTACAGCAGAGTTTGCCAGAGGTCTCTCTGTACTTGATTTCTCTGCCTCTCAGCCGCGTTTTGTTCTCGTTTCTTTTTGTGTTTGGTCAAACGCGTTCAACAGTAAAACCTCGTCGATTTTTAACCGGAAGTTCTTAGTTCTTCGTTCACCAGCTCACACCTACCTGACGCGGCCGAGCGTTCCGGATTCTGAAGCCTCTCCTCCGGTTATCTGTTGGAGTTTAATCCGTTCTACGTGTTCCATGTAGTTATGAATCATCTGGTGGAAATAAAAAAAAGATTTTCAAAATGCCAGTAACACACACTGGTACAGAAATCTGACCGTAAAGACTAAGACCAGGCTGTGGGGAGCACATGCCCTCAGGTTTTCTTCCGAGTCTTGCTTATGACTGCTATTTTAGGACTGCACTGTTCTTCTCTCTTAAGACTCTGCAACAACGCAATTAAAACTCCCCTTTTCATGTAAAAATTTTTTAAAAGAGCCTTAATATCTAAACCCAGTGTGTGTTCTTGAGCCTGCTTGTGGAGATGAGCTTCATGTTTGTGACACTTGTTTCAAAATAATGTATTTTCCAAGGACTTTTCTTTATAGAACAATTATTTTTCTTCTCTCATGCACAAAGACCTCCAGAAAAAAAACCCAGCTAGATCAGCATCACTAAAGATTACCTCTGTGTGTCGTTGATGGAGAGAATTGAATTCTTTCTTGAGCTCTGCTTCCCGCTCCTCTAGGCGGCTTACTAAGACAGAGAGAAAGAGAGAGAGAGACAGACAGAATAAAACATCCAGATAAAAAGCCAGAAAATAATTTTAAACCATGTAGAGCCTGTTATCACTCTGCTGTTATGGTGCTCCTAAAAGTCTCATTCTATATTTAGCTCCTGAGTGACCTCATATCACACACAGCATGTCAGATAGATACCCAGATATGGGACCAGGGAAGAAAATGGGGTCAGAATAATTCAGCTAATCATGCCAGTTCCTATAAAAAAGCCAAAATGCATTAAATTAATTTGTTCTGACGTATGCATCACTAGAATTTAGCAACTAGGTGTCCGTACAGTCTATGAGAAAGAGGTCTCTGAAGTACTAGAGGGAAATGCACTGAGACCATTTCTGCCTTTCTCTTACGGTATAATGAAAATATAAGGTAGAATCTAGAGCCCTGTTGCTCTTAAAACTAATGTAGCAATATGACAGTATAAAGTTCCTATTCGCTAGCTCACGGGATTTTTAGGCCCGTCCAAATTTACCGTCGGCCCGGTATGCCCGATGATCGCTTTAACCGTCAAACAGCTGTTTTAACGCTGTCCGGTGCTAAACGAGAACTCTGACGGTTAAAGTCGTTAGAGTGGATACAGCACCGAGCTAAAATTACAGAGATTCTCCCCTCGCTGTGTGTGTGACCGGATTCTCTTTCCTTACCACCAGCTCTGTTCTGGTTTTTCTTTAACACATCCATTTTCTGACAAATCCCGCCTCTTTCGGCTGCGATTGGCAAATAAAATGGCAACTTCTGTGCTCAGATTGGATAATTCCATACAATACAGCAGATAACCAATCTTGGCAAAGGTAGTGGGGATCTACCAGCCAACCATCATCCAAAACCCATCATTTTATTATATCACATGAATCACACACTGATTTACTGGCAGTCTTGCGGGCCATAAAAGATAACAAAAGGGCCGAATCCGGCCCGTGAGCCGCTAGTTGAATAGGGCTGATGTACTAGATCTACATTAGACATACTAGAGACTCTCATTAGATGTACTAGATCTACATTAGATGTACTAGATCTACATTAGATGTACTAGAGACTCATTAGATGTACTAGACCTACATTAGATGTACCAGATCTACATTAGATGTACTAGATCTACATTAGGAGTACTAGAGACTCATTAGATGTACTAGATCTACATTAGATGTACTAGATCTACATTAGATATACTAGATCTACATTAGATGTACTAGACTCATTAGATGTACTAGATCTACATTAGATGTACTAGATCTACATTAGATGTACTAGACTCATTAGATGTACTAGATCTACATTAGATGTACTAGATCTACATTAGATGTACTCTAGACTCTCATTAGATGTACTAGATCTACATTACATGTACTAGAGACTCTCATTAGATGAACTAGAGTGTTAAACGATGAACAAAGCTTGTTTATTTGCACAGGGAAAAGTCTACTAATAGCACTGAAATGAAAGAGCCCTCCTATTTTCTGGCATTCTGGGTTTTTTTGCATTCATAACGTTTGTGTTGTTTTAAACAGCTGAAACAATGTAATTTATTTAACATAGTCTCTTTTTATGCCTCAGAATTAAAAACGCTGATATGTGGCAAAGACATTTGCTCTGACTGGCTGCCCTGTATCATTCAAAAAGCAATTCAGCCTGAACGTAGTAGTGGCCTAGGGCGTAAAACACTTGCCTGTGAACCTCATGATCACAAAGATGCAGATTCAAAGCCCCACTTTCTACCATAAGGTCTCATTGAGCAAGATGCTTAACTCTGTTGCTCCAGAGGAACTCTCCCTGTAACTAATGATTTTAACTTGCTCTGTATAAGGGCATCTGCCAAATGCCCCTTTACTATAGAGTGAAAGGGAGGGGCTAAACTTAGTATAAATAGGTGGCTGCTGTATATGTAAATGCAGCAGTAAATTCATTCTGTTTTTGCCACTGTTTTCATGCATGCATTGTGAACTGGGGAAGTGGATGGTACATAAACACAAATCATACAAATAAATACAAATAAACCATGAGATGGACCCCTTAAACAAAACTACACAGTTCAACCACTTGTAGCAACCGCACGGCAGTGCAGTTCTGATTTTTGATGATATCACAACAGCCCTCTGCCTTCTTTAGACAGCTACTGTATTTTAACATCATAAAATGCTCATGTAATCCTATGTTATTTGTTTGATTCGTACTTCTGGATTACATAAACTCTCCAAGCAGTGTTTTATTGCTACCGTCCTTGTATTATTAACATGCAACTTAATACAGCTTGCTGCTGTAATATAATTTGGACACAGAAAGGAGATTTCTCATTAACTCTGTATCTGTTACCCTAATTCTCTTTGGTTAAAACCAACAAGGAGAGCAGAAAGACTTTAATCAGCTTATTCAATGAACAACATTAACCAAAAAACTCTATTCTAGAAGCAAAACAGTAGCCCTTGTTTTCTCAAAGTGACTGCAGGCTTGAGGCGCCTCTCTGACATGTAGCGCTCTGAATCTGAATCCACAATGTGTTTCTACATCTGTTGTGATTGTGCTCCACTTCAGGAGCCGCAGGGACACAATCACAGAAACCTCTCCATTTGCATGGAAAAAGCCCGGAGAGGTAATGTCCATATGAATGTCTTATTAGCACATTAATGGAAACGCGACACGCCCGAGTCCAGCATTACACTCCGCAGGATTTCCTCAGAAAACGGTCATTCGTTTGCAGTCACTTACTTTTACCAGTAACCAATTCCAGGTAATATTTCGTAGTATCGTCATGCGACAAAACATCCTGCACTCACAGCGATTAGACTGGAATGAGCACTAATCCAGGATTAGACTTCCTTTCTGTTCATACTGATATAACTCTTTCTACACTAAAAGCCAAGCTGGTCCTTATTCCTAATTTTAGGTGGCGTCTAATAGATACCAAGCGATGAGAGGCCTGAGAACACAGCCCTGAGGTTTACAGGAAGATTGACTACACGTGTCACATGTGTCAGTGTGATTGATGGAGGAGCACTCCGCTAGCCCGCATATGAATGGGTGAAAAAACAGATCAAATTTGACAGCTGGCATCCCTGGAGCTTCGTACAGGGGCCATATCAAGGAAAAACAATTTTTAATTTTTCTATGTAGTCCATAGATAGTTACAGTCTGTATGTGCTATTAATGGAACCCACATTGAAAAACAGCTCATTGCGAAGTTTGTTGTTTTAGTTATCCCTAAGTCCCTCAGGGTTTAGTCCCTAAAACCAATGCATGCTCTTCAATGGAATATTTTGTGGGATATAATAAGACGGCAAGAGAACAGTCAGTTCATGAAGTGAAAAAAATGGGCCAGCATAAGGATCTGAACAACTATCAAGGGTCAGATCGTGATTCCTACATTTACATTTGTGGCATTTATCAGATATTTTTATCCAAAGCGACCTCCATTCCGTAACTACAGGGGGCAGTCTCCCTGTAGCAACTTGGGGTTACGGGTCTTGCTCAGGAACCCAGTGGTGGGGTGCTGAAGGTAGGATTTGAACCCACGACCTCTTGGCCCAGAGTCAAGTATCCTACCCACTAGGCCTCCACCATCCTCACAACTGGGCCGGAATATTAAATATGCAGGTTTTTTGAGGTGCTCCCAGTATGCAGTGGTTAGTACAAATGTCTCAATGGAAACCCAGTTCTCGCCTTGAGCTTTCTTATTGGCATGGGCTTAAACAGTAGGTCCAATATTTAAATGGGCTGTGTCCCCATAATTGCATTTCAGTCTCTTGGGTGTTTGACTTCAAGAACACCCCTCGGGCGTACAGATGCAAATAATTAGAAAGAAAAAATAGGACATCTGATTTTTTGGAATGAACATTATTGTAGGCACACTGTGGTTGTAAATCATAAAGTATAATAGTAACAACGTCTGGATTTTTTGGTTTGCAGAGTCACATTTTGAAGAAGGCAGCTGTTTAACTGACTGGCCTAAGACCTAAAAAAATTAACTGACTGGCCTAAGACCTAAAAAATGAGGTTAGCCTAGTATGACAGAGTGTCTCTCATGTTCCGCCTTATCATTTGTGTTGTTGTACACTATGTGGACAAAAGTATTGGGACACACGTGTTTCTCAGGGTTTGGACTAAGCCCTTTACTTCCAGTGGACAAAGCAATGCCCATAAAGACATGGCTGGATGAGTTCAGTGTGGAAGAACTTGACCAGCCCACACAGAGCCCTGACCTCAACCCCATCCAGCACCATTGGGATAAACTGGAATGGAAATTGTGAGTCAGGCCTTTTGTCCAACATCAGTGCCTGACCTCATAAATGCTCTTTAGAATGAATGGACACAAATTCCCACAGAAACTCCAACATCTTGTGCAAAGCCTTTCAAGAAGTATGGAGGGGGGATGAAATCCATATTAATGTATTTGAATGCAGCTTTGGCAAACCAAAGTCCCTGTTGGTGTAATGGCCGGGTGTTCCAATGTTTTTGCCCATATAATGTATGTGTGGTGCTTTGGAAAGTCTAAGCTACTACTTATTACAATGATCTCCATCCTGATTTATACATGTATCATTTATAACAGTCTTTAATACTCACTATTAATAACAATAATAACAGCGTTATTATGATGAACTTATATAGGCCAAACCCTTCCAATAATGATGTAATCAGAGAAGTCCTGGTTTGCTCTCAGCAAAACTGGACTATGAGCTCAGTAGGAAATATTTTTGAGCAGCATGCAGGTCGTGTGAATCATTCACTATGTACCAGCACATGACTGCTTTACTTTGAATCACAATTCTCATATGCACGCCAATGAGTATCCGTGGGTGTAGGCTTTCACGTACTGTCGATTCCTCAGGTCTCAAACGAGCCACCATACAAAAGAAGTGCTTTTCATGGTTTAATCTTCCAGCAAAGTCATGTTAAAATGGAGCAGTTGGGAGAAGTGAGGGAAGTTGACAGTAATCCAATAATCCAGTTAAAATTAGCCTAAGCTTGTGAATCAATCTGCAAACCACCAAACGCGCACTGAATATGAGAATATAAATATTAATTAGCTGGAGAACACGACAAACGCGACACTGAAACTGTGTCCTGTGATTTCATATAAGTGAGCACTCAGTGGGAGGAGATAGCTGCTATTTGTGGACGTGTGGTGTGACTAAAATGAGGTCATAGTTTACACTAACCAACTGCACAATGCTCGTGTGGCAGGGCTGGGAGTGAGTGAGTGATATTGTAAAGAAAGTGAGAGAGAGAGAGTGATTCTACATTCAAACACCACTGTATTGTACATGTATTGCACTGTATTCTATAAGCTGAAACTATAATGTCTGTATTGTAAGTTTATAATACTCAGGATTAGAAATGGTTTATTTAGCAATAAAAATATATAATAATCAGATGTTGTCTGTTGTACTAGAAACTAAAATGCGTAGATTGTTGCGATCCAAACATTACCATAACTGTTGATTACATTAATGATATCATTATCAGTTTGAATGCTCCAAATTCCATTAATCATTTATTACACTGCACATTTTCTGTCCTGTTGCTGCTATTCTTGCACAACATACTTATTGCTGTTTAACTCAGTTCTGCATTTTTGCACATGTAACAACTTGTGCACGCAGCTCTCGCTGCTAGAATACAGTACCTGTCAAAATACTGTACTCATCCAGACTGTAGCTGTTTGTTGTCTTGTATTGTCTGACTGTACTGTTGCGCTTGTGTTTCTTGCACACTTTTGCGTCCTGTGTGGTCTTGTGCTGTTCTGTTCTGCTCTTGTGTTGCAACATAGTCCTGAAGGCACATTATCTCATTTCACTATGTACTGTGTGTGTATGGTATATGACAATAAAACCTACTTGACTTGACTTGATTATTCAATCTTCTATCTCTACTAATCAGCACATCTTTACCAAGCCACACCACAGCCAGGCTAATGATGAGTGTGTGAAACAGGGAAAGGCTCTTTAAGGAATATAGACACGTGTCTGACACATGGAAGGCTTCTCTAAAGTGCACTCATTCACTATGTAGGGCACTATGTAGTGAATCAGCCATTTTGAAGTGTTGTTCAAAATTCCATCCAATCGCCGCGCAACATCCAGACACTGTACACTACATGGAGAGGAGTGCAAGGCTGCAAGGCTTTCAAGCTGGAAGTCATCTACAGTAGGTAGGATACGTCTCAGACGCTTCGCCCTGATGGCATAACGTCTTCTCCTCTGTCTCTCAGCAGCAGTGTCTTGACAAGTACTATCAGAATTAATGCTCCAATTGGATCCGGAAAGTTAGCAAACTAGGATACCTACTAAAAAACCTGCACACCCCGTTTAAAAACCTTCAGTTACATCGTTTTATAAATACATATTTTTTATGGTCAGGCGTAACTTGTATAGCCACAATTTATGTGTATTTAAAACGTACACTGTTAGCATCATAAACGCTGCCATCACTTCGTCTTAGTAGCTACTCCAGAGCTGCGTAACATCCCGAGTGTCTGAAATTAACGAAACGTCGCCTCCCCTTGTTCACTAGTTAACCCCCCTATATTTACACTATGTAGTAAATGAGCAAGTGAACAAGTGCACTTTTTAAATGCAGCTTAAGACTTGTTGGTAGTAATTGAAAAATGGGAGGAAGGAAGGGAGTGAGAGAGTGAGTAAGTTAGAGTTAGAGAGAGAGTGAACGAGCTCTTACTCTGATCAGCGTAGTTCTTGATCTTCAGCTCCAGTTGGCGGGAATGGGAGTTCATCCTCTCCACGTTGTTCTGCAGATCCTTCTTCTCCTGTTCTTGAGAGTCTTCAAACTCTATGAACTTCTGCTCGTGAAGAACACAAACATTTAAAACAGTTATTCAAGAACGCGCCATAGTAGCTACAGCATGAACATCAGTTCACTTATTCACAGCAGTATTTATATCCTGCATGGCTGCAAGCACCGCTATTGCTAATTCAACAGGCAGCTGTAGAAGAAACTATCAAGGTTTACTTCTCCACATCGGCCTCTTTATAACTGTGCAAGTTTTTTTTTTAAATAGATCCTAACTAAGAATTTGCTTTATTAACTGGATATTCAATATAAAGCACATTTGTCAAAAATAAAATATATATATATATTGTTTTGTCAGCTTTAACCCTTTAAACTCTACAAACCTGTTTGTGGGGCCCCATTTACATTTCTCACTCTCATAACTACAGAACTTACATATCGGTTTTATGGCAGGCACTTATCAATTCTTTGTTATTAATGATTAATAAATCACCAAAACATCCAAACACTGACATATAGAACACCTCTTATTGCCTACACCCATACAATTCATCTTAAACCATTTCTTACTCATTATTTTACACGAATCCAGGAAGAATGTACAATTTCTTCTCTGCTTTTATATTGTTTAACATTCTGAGCTCTAATCCTTGATCTGAAACTGATCTGAATTTCACTATATATTTTTCAACTAGCATTTTTCATTCCAAATGTTTGTTTTCTAGCACTTTTTTGCAGATGAAAACAGTACATGCGATGTTAACAATCTGCAAATCTTCATATCCAGTCCAATACATTGTTTTTCTGAAACTAGATGAGGGAATTTCCATGTGTAAAAGTGTACTGTGGCGAGAACACACCACAGCACAGCACACAGTGTGAAATTCTTTCTCTGCATTTAAACTAGGGATGCACTGATCGATCGGCCAGCGATTGGAAACGGACGATTTTTGGCCTGATCGTTGATCACTCACAAGTATTGCAGATTTCAAACTGATCTTGCGCATGCGCATTACTTGCAGCACAGACACGCGCGCATTCAGGCTGCGTTCACGTCTGCGCTCAACGGAGGGGTTTCTACGTGAGCGCCCGCTATTAAAATCTGCTCAGCAGCGATTGGTTGCCGCTGCTGCGCTCCTGGCGTGGAAGACACGCGTACTGCCAAGCGTCAACAAAACGCGTCTCGTAAACGCAGCCTCAGACGTGCTCAAATATCCGCCATTTGGAATTTCTTTACATTGAACAAAGAGGATGAAAACGTTGTACCTCTCTGAGATGCCAAGCAGCAGAAGTGAAAAAGCATTGATTTACAGGAAAATCAAAAAAGATCGTTTCCCTGCAGTTTCTTCACTTGCCTGAGCCTCTGCCTCTCTGCCCCATGCACAAGCGCTGAGAGTGAGCACTGGTTTAGCTTGGCTGGAAATGTGGTAAACGAAAAAAGAAACAGAATTTCTGGTAACGACAGAAATGCTTTTGTTTACCAAAATAAACTTATGTTCAATTTGTGGCATTTTTTCAATATATGTTGCCAAAACAAAAAGATGCCTTGTTATTTTTTATTCACTCACTGCACCTTATTATTTGAAAGCATATGTTAAACTTTAGTTGTATTTGCAATATACTGAGCTTTATTTGAGGGGTTTTTTTATTTATTAAAATTTTTTAAGAAAATTTGTTATGAAAATAAAGCTTTATATTAAAGAAAACTAGATTTTTGTTTGTATTTGCTGTAGAGCTGCCACTATCATGTCACTATTATAAAAGTAACTAGTAAACAGGGAAAGTAAGTACCATGTTACATTAAAAAAGTTGAAACCCATTTTTTGTGTCGATGTCGCAGCAGCTCAAATTTTTTTTTATCTGGGGAAAAAAATCGGTATCGGAAAAATCGGTATTGGCCGATCACACTTACACAAAAATCGGTAATCGGAATCGGCCAAGAAAATTGCAATCAGTGCATCCCTAATTTAAACCAGTCGATGCAGCACCTGGGGAGCAGTGTGTGGGGATGGTACCTTGCTCAAGAGTACCTCAGTGGTGTCATTGGCAGTCCTGGGATTGAAACCCACAACCTTCTGATCATAGGGGCAACTCTGGATCCTTTCAGTAGTAAAGTCACCAAACAGCATTTATTTTAACTAACGCAGCTATAAGACACAAACACAAACACTGGGTCCAGCTCATTCTGCTAATAAGTTCCAACAGCAGAAATTGTCTGCGTGGAGTTTGTTCAGCTCTCAGTACTAAAAAAAACAGCATGTAGATCTGGAGATGTTTTCTTTTCTTTGTTGCTATTTTAGTTTTAGTGTTTTTTATTTTAGAATTGAATTTGAAGAAAAAATATGCTTGTTTAGGCACAATTTACAAATGAAACTAGAGCTTTTGATTGACACTAGTTAAACACTAAAAACAATCCAGTAAAATTATATCATAATGTGATACACATTATTACCAGAAAAGTGGCTCTATTTTTCAATTCAGCTGCTAAAGTTTTCCAAAGAAAGAGGGCAGCCAGTTTACTGCCTCCCATAAGCAAATGCATATATTCTCACTTCCCAGTCCAATGACAGACACAGCACCAGCAGGAAAAAGCAGGAAAAAAGTAACAGGATGTCAAAGGAAGGCCCAATATAGAGCGACTGCTTTATTGTTGCCTTATTGTTGGGCCTCAAATCTCCACTTCCACACATGGCCACCGTGTGTCCAGAATGTGGGGGGGGAAGACTGGACATCCTGGCCAGCTGCCTCTAGCTCTGCTTTTCAGCAAAATTCATCTTTTCTCCTGAGAATTCTGATCCAGGGGACTCTCGAAAATGAGAGATTATAGAAATCAGTAAGGCTTTCTGTATTGAATACAAGCTAACATGGGCATCATTTAACACTCAATGTGAAGATCAAATAACGGAGAAAAAAAACAGTAAGCTAAAGACCTTACACTATATGGTAAAAAGTATTGGGACACATGAGCATTACAACAGTGACTTGCAATGACACTGCATTCTAATACACAGGCTTTAATACTGATTGAGTGGTTGAGGATCTTTCAGAGAAGGACCATTTGACAGACACTAGACGCTTCTGTCCTCAAGAGAAGCCTGCATATTTGTATTATTGTATTTCATAATCCACACAAAGCAAACTCTATAAACTATGATGAATGTGTGGATGTTTTCTGCTATCCATTTTTACTAATATTCATATATATATATACTGTATATCCTGCTGAAGATTTCTAGATATTGAAGATTTCTGCTAGTGAAGTTCTATTCTATTCTATTCTCTTCTATTCTCTTCTTGCTGAAACTTAGCTCATGCACTGGGGGAAGTGTTTTGGCAGAACATTGTGGGCAGGGAATCAGAGGGAGAGACGAGCATATGGGAGCCTCTCAGCCTTGCCCGTCACAACAAAGGATCATGTGACCTGGAAGTAATAGAATCCCAGCGTGGCTCCCTACTGGGAAACTCTCCCGGCCTCGGCCCGGAGTGCAGGGCCCTGCCGGAGAGTCGAGCGGAGTGATACTGGAGGTTGGAAGGGTGCTACTTTCAGTGTCACTTTCACTCCCCATCATACAGCCACCACTAAACTACTCTGCCCCCCCCAGAGCAGAACTGAATGAAGCAGAAGGTTCTTGTCGCTTTCCACTCAGAGATTTGCTTCAAGGCAACTTTCTACAGTTTGCACATAAAGGTCAAAGGAGTGCAAGCAACGGAGGCCCTTTGGCAGCAATATCTTTTTCATTCAGAAAACGGAGCATGCAGACGTAAACAGGCAGGGAGGAGTCAGAAAAGCAAAGACCTCAGGAAATAGATGGATGGGGGGCATGATAAGAACTCAAAGTATCTCATGTCTTCATATCAGCTTGAGACTTCCCTGGAATATACATTTCGAGTCATTTCTTCAAGACCAAATCACATTAGGTAGTTGAGAACAAGCAATGTAGATTCCAAGGTTTCCTCTAATAATCAAGTTTACACATTTTTATTTTGCAAAATGATGTCAACCAGTCAGAGAAGTCAATAATCACCCAAGTCCTTTCTGTAAACACGTCCTCAAACTGTGTTCAGGGTTGAGGGACGTTTGAGGTCGTATTTACAGAAACTACTTGAGTGAATAAACTCGTGTTGGTTAGTCCCTTACAAAGCAACCCTAAACTACAGAAGCAAAATCTGAATTTGAAACATGTCTTAACTGATCAACAAGATCTGGGATCAGTGAAGACTGCACACATTATATAT
>JBBJLR010027870.1:0-12767 GCA_037577145.1 Brachypetersius gabonensis
GTGTGTGTGTGTGTGTGTGTGTGTGTGTGTGTGTGTGTGTGTGTGTGTGTGTGTGTGTGTGTGTGACTCTGTTTCATACATCAGAAACTGAATCAGTGTGAAGCTGCAGACCATAGAAAAGCTGTTCTACACACACTACTGCACTCATAACACACACTGCAGTAGTTCAGAAAGGAACAGTAACATGTGCATTTTACACACACACAGACTCAAACTGTACCAACAGAGAAAAGAAAAAAGGGGAAAGTGGTCTCTTATTTGTTTTTTGTTTTTCTTGCATGGCTGTTTTTGAGCGCTGCATTGCGTTTATTAACTGGGTTGGAGTCTAAAAAAGGAAAGGTCTAAAAAACTGCCTGCTCTCATTCACTACACCTACTGTAAAAATCCACCAACAAGTAAAATTCCCCTGAAACTGGTGACATGGCATGTTAGAATTCTTCCAGATAGAAGCTTTGAAATAGACAATTCCCACTAGAGAACAGCCCTCATTGCTTCAGAGGTAAGGCAAGACTTTCAGGTTTATTTATACACATTTCCTACACAAAGGCAATTCAAGGTCCTTTGCATAGATTGAAATAAAACAAGAAGATATATAAACATATAACTAAGAAATAATATTAATAATAAACCAATATTTTTATTTAGAAATATACAAAGTACAGAGTGAATAGGAGAAAATAAATATGTAATAAACCAGAGTAGGACAGAAAACGCACTACATGGACAAAAATATTGGGACACCCCTTATATCCACTGAAGGTCTTAATCTTAATGCTTTCACAGACCAAGACTGGACATTGCAAGCCAAGGCTTCTCATCCAAAATCAGTGCCTTACCTCATCTGTTTTCTACAGAATGAATGCCCACAAATTCCCATAGAAACTCTAAAATCTTGTGGAAAGCCTTCCAAGAAGAGTGGAAGCTGTTCTCACTGCAAAAGGGGACCAACTTCATATTAAAGTCTATGTGTTTGAATGCACTGTCAATAAAGCCCATGTTGGTGAAATGGACAATGCATCCCAATACTTTTTTCCACATAGTGTAGGTACCTGAAGTTAAACATGAATTCTTAGAGAGGGGCCTTGAAGAATGTGAGGGTTATTCCTTTATTTCTGTAAAGGTTACTGGTCCATGGGTATGGTATAGGATTAGTAATGAAGTACATTCTTCTTTCTAGCCTCCCTAAGATACCATGGGAGTAAGTGAAAGACTTATGGACTTATAAGCTGTTTGTGCTTAGCTGCCAACCTTTACCATCTGACAGTGCCTCTACCAGTCATTAAATAAGGTGCTTCATCACATCCCTGAGGACCAATAGCTTCTACTAGGTACCTTTAATCCTAAAGCAGAACAGAATGAGAGTATTGACTTTGGCAAGGAAGTGCAAATACTGGCAACAAGGCAAAGAAAATTCCCACCAAAGACCAACATACAGTCAACTCCAAAAGGACTGACAACCCTCCAAAAACTGCACAAAAACAATTATACCAAAACTATATAAATATATAAAATTATTCAAATATGCACATGTTTATTTTCACATTCTTTCAAAAATCATGTTTTTTTTAATAATAATAAAAAATTAAACTACTGATGTCTATACCAATTTCTTGTTTCTCTGGGGTATAAATATGAGACTACACACATGTCAAATCCCTTTGATATCTATTAACATGAGTAAAATCAAAGACCTGTACACTAATATAAGTCAAAAGGTGGTGGGCCTGCACAGATCTCACTTTGCATCCTAAAATCACACCATAGCGCATGAGTTGCACGACAGTTCTCCACTTTAGGATATTCTATAGGGAGCAGAAAAGTTCCACATAACGTGTCATTGTTGCTGTCTTACCTCCTGTAACTACATGCCATATTCAGAATCATACAGTTCATACATTATCATGTGCTGGGCTGGACACAGACTTGAAATCTAGCAAAAAATTTCAAGACCCTGTCCAGTACAGTATATTAAATCACTGAATCGGTCTTGAAATCCCAAAGGAGCAGCTTCACAAAACTTTTGTCCACATAGTGCATGTCAGTATGTGCTTGACTCACATCCTGCCACTGGTCCTCCTCCTCTCTCAGCTTGTTGTATTGGTTGTGCAGCCTCTCGTGTCGTGATTGGCTGCGTGGTGACAGAGCGTCGACCTCTTCCTCATCCCGCATGTCAATCAAACTGACACTCCTAAAAACATCAAGCGAAATCGAGAAAACATGCAGAGTTACTAATCTGTGCAAGAACGAAATAAAGAAGGCGAAGGTTGTGGCTGCATCCAAAGCAACATCATCACTTGAAGCTTTTCAGTGAGAAAAGAAAACTGCTAGAGGAAAAGCAGATCCAGAAAGACAGTCGGAATGTGGCAGGAAAACAAACGACAAAATGAAAGTAATATTAGCAATGGCACAACACGCATAGTTCTCAGAAAGATACTGATTAAACAAAGAAAGGAAAAAAATGAAAGGGTTCAGTTTCCCAAAAAAGTCTTAGCGCCAAGATCATCCAAAGTTACGAGCCATTCTGTTTTCAAGCAGCTAATCAAAGATAGATGGTCTATCTGTCAATAAGCTTGTTCATGTAGGTCTTCTCTTATTACTTATCACCATAAAGATTCTCTTTTCTTTCTCTCCGGATCGACCTGAGGAGGATGGGTTTCCATTTTAAAGAGGACATATTATGAAAACCCACTTTTTGCATCCTTTTGTCTTTCCATTTGGGTCTCTACTGCTCTTACAAACACTCCAAGCATGAAAAAAAAACAACCATCGTTTTCTGTGAATCGATAGATAGATTTTGGTGTCAGGAATCATATGCTTCTATAAGCCGTTTGGGTGGCGAGCTATTGTGACGTAATAATGGGAAAATTTGCATAGAACTACCCCTCAGCTGTCAAGCCCCCACCCAGATTAGTTTTTTTTTGTCTGTTGGTTTTACGCATAAGACGCCAAGCGTTGTTGCTACAGGCAGAGGCAAGTCACGCATGAAGTGTTGTGTTCATCTTGCTCTGGGTCCAACTCGGGGTGGAACATATAGGGCTGGATTTCTGCCATTTACAGGTGTGTTAAACACGCAGTGTAAGCATAGGACGGGTGGGGTGTGGCCAGCTACAGCTTATTTGCATAAAAGTGACAGAGCCCTTAAACGGCTCATTTTGAAAGGGACTGAAACTGTCAAGAATGAAGTTGGTGAGATCTCTTTATGTGAGAGTAATTTTGTGCAAAGAACTTCATGAACATGTTTTGTATAGCCCAGAGACCTGTTATAACTAAAATGAGTTTTGCATAATATGTCCCCTTTGAGTCTTGGTTCCTCCAGAGGTTTCTTCCTCCAGCTGAGGGAGTCTTTCCTCGCCTCTGTTGCCTTTGGCTCACTAGGGGCTCGGACCTGGACTCTGTAAAGCTCCTTTGTGACAACTTTCTTTTAAAAAGCACTATATAAATAAAACTGAACTGAATTGAATTGAATTGAATACTAAATTTGCTTCCAATCATGCACTTGTGATGAAAAAATATTATCTGACTACTCTTGCTATCTAATAAGATGATCTTCAGAGCTTGGAACCTATTGGGAAACTCACTCCTAGTCAGTAAACCAGACAGAAAATGCTTTCCAAACACATTCCCAGCACTATATTGAAATTGCATATGCTGTGGTGGAGTTAAGAGAGAGTGTACGTGTGTGTGTGTGTGTGTGTGTGTGTGTGTGTGTGTGTGAGTGTGTGTGTGTGTGTGTGTGTGAGTGTGTGTGTGTGGTTCCACCACAAGTTCAACCAGAAAGAGGTTGCAGTATCTGTTGTATCTGTTTACATGCATGTGTGTAAGAAGTGATGCAAAGAGTCCATGCAAAAGCACAACTCCATAGCAGCGAAAGGTAGAAAAAAGATAAGAAGAGAGCAAAAGGCAGAGAAAATCAAACTTACTCGGTTTCATCAGAAACACTAGCTGCCTTGTGACTGAATCTAGAATGTTAAAAATAAGAATAAGATAAGAAATGAAAGAAAGAATTGTGAGCCTTTGACGAGCAAAATCAATGCATGGTGACATAACAGGCCAGTCTCTTCTATAAAGGAAAGGAACAATGAGAAACGTCCCGAAATAGAAGATCATTTGTGCCAATCAGGCTCTTTATAAAACTAAATGGACAAAAGTATTGGGTCAAACCTGTTTTTCAGGGTTTGGGCTAGGCCCCTTACTTCCAGTGAGGAACAATCTTAATGCTTCAGCAGACCAAGACATATTGCTTCCAACTTCGTGGGGAAGAACATTTTCTATTCCAGTATGACTGTCTCAGAGCACAAGGCAAGGTCGATAGACATGGCTGGATGAGTTTAGTGTGGAAGAAATGTACTGGCCCACACAGAGCCCTGACCTCAATCCCATCCAGCACCTTTGGGATAAACTGGAACAAAGATTGTGATGCAGACCTTTTTGTCCAACATCAGTGTCTGACCTCATAAGTGCTCTACAGAACGAATCAGCACAAATTCCCACAGAAACTCCAAAATCTTGTGAAAAGCCTTCCAAGAAGAGTGGACTGTTATAGCTGCAAAAAGGGACCAACTCCATATTACACACACATATACACTCCTATGTATATGAATGCAATGTTCCTATTGGGGTAATGGTCAGGCTTCCCAATACTTCTGTCCATATAGTGTCCAAATGACAATCTATAAAACCCTACAAATCAAGCAAAAATGTAATGAACTGACCCATATAAAACTATATTTAAAAATATAGTACATGCATACTAGGGTCTTTCAATTCAGACCTTGATTCCAGTTTCTGGTTCTGGAAACCCACCAGTGGGTTTGACATTAGGTGGTCATTCAGTTAAAGCTTAACGAAGGTGGTGTCTAGTTAAATACAAAATAAATATGTATATGAGAAAAATCTACACAAGCCGCACAACTAGCATAGAACATTAAACTTCTTTTTAATTAAACTACTTTTTAATTAATTCTGAAACCAGTTCTCAAAGTCACACAGCTCTACATCTGATTATCGGTGTGAAATAATATGAAGTTGTAGCTGCAACTGACTGGTCCCCTTATTATTTCACATACTAAGCAAATGCTAAATTTTATAGTACAGTAAAAGATCACAATTTAATCACGACAAAGCTGAACATTTTAATTATTTGTCTTTTGGTTGCTAGGAGTCAGACTGTGTGTCTGGATGTCCCCAGAATGATATTTCAGAAAATATTTCTTTTTATACACCAAAAAGAAACGCTAGAAAAACTGAAAAAACAGTGTTTGTGTTGCTATAGTCAAATTATAATAGTCAAGACATAAATACAATGTTGTGTGTGTGTGTGTGTGTGTGTATGTGTGTGTGTGTGTGTGTGTGTGTGGCTGTATGTATTTCTAAGGGGGAGAAAATGGTTCCTCACGTTGGGGGGAGATCATCATCTTCCAGCCAAAACGGACGCCGTGACTTGGGGTCTGGATTAGGGGAGGGGCTTTTAGCCTTGGCCCCGCCTAAAATATCTCTTTGCACCCCCATCACAGGCTCTGTGCCTGCCTCCTGCCTGTCCATCATCTGAGGGCACTTCTCAACATCTGCTGGGGTCACAGCACTAGGGGCTCGGTTGAGAGGGATTCCATGGTTACTAAAGCGAAAGAGGAATGGACTTGTGAGGAAGTGTTAGAGCAGTTTTCCATTCTTTATGCCGTTATATTTTAAAACCATACAACCGACCAGTTGACCTATCCATGCTCCGCCCATAAATACAGCTCCGGAAAGACCAATGCAGTTTACTTTTAAATCAGCATCTCTATGAGTGTGACAACCATTTTATGCCAGTGTCTGTTAAACTCCTACACAAACACCTCTTTCTGCTTTATGAGGTACTGATTACTGATCACATGAATCACATCTCAGTTAATGAGGAAAAGTATAAAAACACTGCTGTAATCGACTCTCTCCTCTGTGACCAGTTGGATGGTACATCTCTAAAACAGCTTGTGGAATACAGTAATTTTTACCTACAACAGAATCATGTTCCATCCATCACTATTCAGTGAACTGGGATCATTTACACATCAAACAACAATCAAACAGACATCCGGTTCCAAAATGGCATTACGTGACAAACACTGCCTGCAGTGCAATTCCTCAATATGTTGAATAGCATTACAACAAACTCACTGATGGGTGAAGCATGGATGGGTAAACTGTTGCAAGGTTTGTGTGTTCTGAGGCAAAATAATGTATAACTGCTTTGCAAATGGTCAAAAATTGTATAGAATGTAAAAACGTCGTATAGAATGTAAAATGTAAATGTAAAAAACACTGTAAAGTAAAACAGTAAAACATAAGAAACAATGAGCTGAAGACTAAAGAGTAGGGACCAAAATATTGTCAGTTGATATTTGGGGGCTGGGGTGGGGTTGGTGTTCTCAGAGTGAGAGTTAGTAACACAGGCAATTTCAAAACACAGGAGTTCAATTCTTCAACTCTTTATGTTGTAGTGCTTTATGTGTTTCATGCAAAATGACCGGTCATGCATAAGTTCACACATTGAAAAATATTTCAGTTGCAGGCGTCACACAGTGGACCCCAGATCTACAGTGATCTATAGACCATGATGGAGGCAGACTACTGTTTTAGCACAGGTAAACCCAGGCTGTCTCCCAAACAAACACAACTACAGCTTTCAGAATCCACATCACAGGTTAGTCAACAACGAGCACAACCACAATCCTCATCTGTTTCAGTAGAACATGTAGCCAACCAGCCAAAACAGGTAATGAAAAAAAGAAATGGAAGCTTCGATTAGAGTCGATTAGAGCTTTGTTGGCTTCGTACCCTCTGGGTGGGTAGGATGGCCCCCAAATTGCCCTATCACTCGAGGTGATGCCTAGTGGGTAAAACACTTGCCTGTGAACCCGATGACCACAAAGTCACAGGTTCAAACCCCCCACTTTCTGCCACTGTGTCCTTGAGCAAGACTCTTAACCCTCAGTGTCTCCAGGGGGACTGTCGGCCAAATGTAACAGAATTGGAAGTTAATGCTGTCCAATAGCACGGCACTGGGTAGCATTCGAAAAATGACTCAAATCAAACAAGCTCCTTCACCCGTTCAGTGTTGCTGGTATCATGTGACTGGGTGCGTCCTAGATACTGTGTGCAATTGAACATGTATAAATAAAAAAATGTTTTTACTAAATCCCTTAGCAAGAGTAATTAAGCCCAGATACCTCCTACAATCTTTCAGAATGAAAGAAAAATAACCAAATGTTGTGAAGGATATACTTAAATCAAATGTTTTTTCAAAAAATGGATAATCTGTGACAATGACCATTGTTAAAGGTGCTATATAAATAAAACTGAATTGAATTGAATTGAATAATCTAGGAAGTTGAGTTTAAACACTTAATACTCTAAACTCTTTAATAGTCTTTGGAATTTCCTTCTAATACTTTAGTACGTTTGAAAGCAAAAGGGTGAACCCACTCAAGACTAATTTCAATCTCAAAGACACAACATTAGTGTTCATGGTTAATGTGTTAAAAATGGTTAAATCCAACAGTGTTGGAGCTTCAGTCACACAAGCTGCAAAACCATCGATAGCGCACGCATTCATGCACACTCCGTTCCTCGAAGAGCCTAACCTGTCCTGAGTGTTTTCTTTGCTGGATTGGTAGTGTCCACTCATTTTTTTGCTTTTAACAGCTCCAGGCTTAGGCAGAAATGCGTTAAACGGCTGCCCGTGACCCCCACTCTGCTTATTGTGCCCGACCGTCCTCCTCGCGAGCATATCGTCCTTCTCCAGGTCAGGAAGGGGACCTTCATCATCATGCTCATAATCATCATCATCATCATCATAACGGAACCTGGAACCATCAGTGGGGGCCGAAGCTGAACTAAGAGCGGCCGGTTCCTTCTGAGCAATTGTGGCAGCTGCTGCTGACAACTTTGGTTCCAGGTTTTCAACTCTGTTAAAAGAGCAGTAATAAGCAAGTCTTGCACACAACAGTTTGGGGGGAAAAATCCAATGTGCAGAAGTGCTTCCCTAGCCCAAATGTAGTCCACAAGTCAATACACGTGAGGTGTTTGAAGTTTGCTTCTTCATTTCTGCCCTGAAGCCACAGGGTTAATGTAGCTTACTACTGCAAGCTCCACTAACCTACAAATGATCATATGTATATAATATGCAGATAAAAATGGTCAAAGGTGCAAAGTTCAGCTGTAAGATGGCTGTGACCATAGTTTAAACACCTAAGTGTTAGAATATCATGCATCCAAACTCAGGTAATGGCACAGCCATCCAGTGCAAGAGAGTTCCAAAGAGCTTAACTGGCTTCACTGGTGATGGGCTTCCCACATTACTCTGGAAGATACTGACCATCAGGGGCCATCTGTTAACTGAATCCACCGTCCCACTTGGAGGCATGTCACTAAAATATGACTATAAGTTTCAGCAGTATGTCAACCGAACGGCATGTAAATGCAATAGCAACGTTTTCTTTACGTTCATCAAGATTTTGGCAGAAACTGACGCTAAGAAATGTTGCGTGCAGCGTTTATTTTACTCCACCCATCCGCACAGCCGACCGATGTGCTGAACGTTTTGATTTGCTCCAATGAGCAGAAAAAACGGACATCGTTCAGTCCGTGCTCATCTGACACCACGAACGCCAGAAAAACGTCAGTGAGGATGAAGTCTTAGTTGTAAACTAGTTCTTTGAGGTGAATTGGCCTGACTTCTTAAATCATTACATTCTAGCCATCATATTCATAGCCAATATATTTGTCAGGAAGTGCAACTGATGCTAACAGTTTCTATACACATTATTAGTCAACAGTTCTCATGAGTTTTGAGATGATGTAGATGATTTAAGCATAAGGATAACTAGTTCTCTGTTTCCATTACTTATAAACCATTCTACCCTCGCAGCTTCCGTACAAAAATAACCTAGGACAAGCAAACTTGGGACACCTAACAAGACTTATCGACTACATTTGTGAAATCTACTCCCGCAAGCCAGTATGGGATCATTTTACAAAAACAGTTGGCAAAAATACTGTGTGGAGGACTGGTTAGTGTACACTGCACCACAACTTGTATTAGAGCCACACGAAACACCCAAGTGTTAGACCACCGTTTTCATTCAGTACGCCCACCTCTGTCCAATCTTGTATCGCTTTGTCGTTATGTTTCTCTCCAGCATTTGAGGATCTCTGGCCACACCCCTGCTCAGGTGTGAACTACCTTTTTGTCCAAATCCAGGTGTGTCTCTCTTGCAGGCCGGAAGAGGCAAAAAGCGGTTATGGGACGCCCCGCCCATCCCCTTCTGAAACGTCCCCGTCCGTCGCGCCATCATGTCATCCTTCTCTAAATCCGGCTGCCTGTCCTTCTCCTCTTCCTCCTCGTCCTCCTCGTATTCCCTCTCGTCCCTCGCTTTCTCGGCCAGCCTCAGCTCCAGCGCCTCCCGCTCTGCCAAGGCCAAGGAGCGCTTGGCATCATTGCTCAAGGGTCTAGGAAGCTCAGGGGATGAGGTCGGGGCAGGGGCTGCGTTCGCACCTCCGCTGAGTGTGTATGTGGGGGAGGCGATGAAAAGTGAATGCAGAGAAAATGGAGAGACAGAATGAATACAAGAAGAGAAAAAAGAAGAGGGGGTGCAGGCAGAGTCAAAGCACGATGCAGTTCAGACTAGTGGAACCAATGGATACACAAATATGCGTTTATCTACGTGTTCATCCATCACACACACATCGAACACATGTGTAGGATCTACTTCATTCACATATGCTCTCACACACACAAGCCAAATGCACATTAAATGACATTAAATCACACAAGAAGTACAAAGCCAGCTGCCAGTACAGCATAATGCAGCACTAATAGCACTAGTAGCAAGGCTATGAAGATGTTACGGCAGGTACGCCAACTTCAGCCCTAAAAGGTACACTAAGTCACACTTTGTCATGTCACAAGTCATTGTTGAGATGGTTTCTCTCCGATACAGGGGTGGAATGTAACTTCTAAACAAATTCTGACTGCTGATATCTGTTTAATGTGATAGAATTAAGTTGGAGCCTAAATATGATTATATTTAGGGTGAAATACAACAGACTAAAAAAAAAGGACCAGCGAAACTACGTCAACAGTAAAAATAAAATAGATGAGAATAAGTACATTTCAATTACTTGATTTATTTTGCAAGAGACAAAGAGAATTCTATGCCAATGACAGAAGCATAAATTATACTGAAATCATTTAATGTTGCTCCATTAACAGTTGAACTTTATGTTGAGTTAAGAAAGTCTGTATGTGCTGATTTGACCAAATGGAAATGTGTGGCATGACTGAATCAAGGTCATACAACAACAATTACGCCAACATCAGCCCTTAAGAATTAGATTTGACTGGTGGGTTTCAATGTTGCAGTGGAATTAAAACAGAAGACCGGCTACTTCAGAAGAAGCATTGAATTTTGAGAGAAATCTAAATGCAACCATCTTTTTACTGCATAAAAATCTAGTTTGTCTCCTTAACAAATGTTTGACTTTTAAATTTTAAATATCACTTTCCCAGATCATTTTAAACTATATTGTATCTGCAATTCATTTAGTTATCTTAATAACCTCAATTAATTAAAGCTGAAAAAAGGCAGCAATGACTGACAATATCTATTTGGGTACAACTAACATTATTGCAATACAACTGGAGTAAAATGGAGAGCACTGCAGTTTATTTTGATATCAGCATCTCTATGAGTGTGACAGTCATTCCATGCCAGTGTCTGTTCACACAAACACCTCATTCTGCTTTATGAGGTACTGATTACTGATCACCTGAATCACATCTTATTTAATGAGGAAAAGTATAAAACACTGCTGTAATCGACTCTCTCCTCTCACACTGAGACCAGTTGGATGGTAAAACACTATTAGAAGTTCATCAAAGGTCATTATTGCCATTTTGTTTAAGAGTGAACGAGAGATTTGTTTTCTTTGAATTATTCAAGTCTGTAAACGCTGCATCATTTCTATTATTTTGATGTTTTGTCATTTCTTGTAAAATTATTTTAAAGAAAATATTTAATAGTGATACTGGTGTACACTATTACATTTCAGTGCTAATGTTGACTTAATATCTGTAATACTGTGATAGTACGAACTAGTATTTTTTCGAGAAATCTGTAAAATAATAGAGCCAGTATTACTGAAAACATTCCAGTGACCAGTGGTGTGACCCGGCTTAGTGTTATTTGTAATGTTAGCTCATTCTGACTCATCTCTAGCAGTGTGAACTTCAGGTCCTCAGGGAGTACTTATAGTTGAGCTAAAGGAAAACTACAATTCACTGATCGCTCTGCTGCTTCGGGATCCACATGAGGTTGTTTTCTTCTCAGGTGTTCAAATGCAAGGTTATCCATGCATAAAAAAGCAAAGTCAGACTTGTATATGTTTTATGTGCTGTACTTGATTCTTCATTTTAAGAAAATGCTCCCTACTTCTATTTCAGCTTTCGGTGTTTCTTTTTGCTCACATAAGTACAACCCTACAGGTGAATCCCTGCCCTCTTCAGGTCCTTAATTCACTCTAGTCACATTGATGATGTAAAGGAAAAGTCAACTGTACAGTAAACTCACTTTGGTCTTTTTCTGTCATTTTACTTTCACTACATGAATCTCATGTGCAGTATACATACACAGGAAGACAGTATTGTATATTTGTATTTTTTCACACCATGTGTGTTTTTGTATATTTTGTATGTGTATGTATGCATAGATGTCCTTTTTTGCTATTTATGTTTTCCTTATTGCCTAATCTTTGTTTCTTGTGTGTACCTGTTGCGGTAACAAGTTAAATGTTCCCCCTGTTAGGATCAATAAAGGTTATCTTATCTTATCTTTCAGCTTAAGTAATCCATGATCTCTAAATTAAAACAAACTTGAATAAAAAAAAAAAACAGCTACCCTTCACTTCATTCTTTATACAAAACTGCACAGCTCCTATTCCCTGCTTCAACACACCTGTCCTGGCTTATTAAAGATATCAACTTATAGCACATTCTCCTCATATACCATGATGTTTCTAACTGAACCCAGTATCAGGGAGGGTCCCGGAGCTAGCAGAGTGTTTGCACTCACTGACCGGTGCACAGTGATGTTTTCGAGGTGGCCAAAAGTCATTACGTGTTTATCTATAGACTGTGTTCCTGTTGTAATGGGTACATATGACTATAACAGACATACTGATGCTTAACTGTTTGTCTTTTGGTTGGAACGTCCCATGAGTCACTTAATATTCAGATTATCATGGAATATTTCTCTTAGTGTACCTTTAAACCTATCAGGGGAAGCAGGTCACTGCAGCACTGTTGCAATGGTAACAATGAACACTCCCACAAACACACCTGCCTACATCAACTCCAATTAGTTCAGGCTGTTTAAGAAGCGTGTGTGTGTGTGTGTGTGTGTGTGTACATGTGGTACATGTGTGGTGTGGTGTGTGTGTGTGAGTGTGTGTTTGCATGTATTTGTTTGTGTAGGTGTATATTTATGTGGTATATGTGTGGGGTGTGTGTGTGGCATGTGTGTGTTTGTGTGTATTTCGAGTTAGAAGGTTTGCCAAACCATTCACACACTGAGCTACAAATCACTGGTACTACTGGAGGGGAGAGGAGAACCAGACCATTCAGCAAGCAAAGTATATGTGTGTGTGTGTGTGTGTGAGTGTGTGTGTGTGTGTATGTGTGTGTATGTGTGTGTGTGTGTGTGTGTGTGTGTGTGTGTGTGTGTGTGTGTGTG
>JBBJLR010027881.1:0-12767 GCA_037577145.1 Brachypetersius gabonensis
AGCCAATTGCTGCTCATTTTAAGAGGCCTTTCATGTTGCATAACCCACTATTGATATAGTTGTTTAAAAACACAAAAAGTGTGATTTATCCGATAACTCGATTAATCGATGAAAAAAATCGACAGAATACTCGATTCCAAAAATATTCGATAGTTGCAGCCCTACTGCATACCCAACACTAGTGGAAGTGAGGGAAAGATGGAATTACAACAACAATTAAGATAAAGCTACTTTTTGAATTGGTTTATTTTTTGGTATTTTATTTTTTGGTAATTTAAATACAGCACCATCCTTTGGGCATTTTTTTCATAGGACTAGGTTTTTCATAGAATGTATTTATTTTAGAACTACCACAATGCACTGATTTTTTTTTTTATTATTACAATAATTACCCTGGGCAATACTATGCCCAATATTCAAATATAGCATTAATTATAAGGAAGTTACAGCTCAGGGAATAAAAACGTTATTTGTTACTTACTGGGTACATGGACAATAGTGAAGCATGATGTGTGTTTGTGCGCGTGTGCGCACGGGGGTGGTATGTATTAGGGTTAGGCCCAAATCAAACACTAGGGCTTCACCTATAGCTTCTATATTTGCTGATCGTTCATCCTGGCAGAGTTTACTTGGAAAATTTCTGCATAATTGGTTCACACAAAATTAAAGTGCACCAAATCTTGTTCTTTTTTAAAAGTTTAACAGTGCCATTACTTCCTCATTAGATTTGACAATGGAATTTGCAGTGACCCAGCTACGATAGCGATGCATCAGGATATACTAAATCATAATAAATGTGCATCTTATCGTGAGCTAGCTGACAATATTCAGTCCTAGATGTTGCTCCAGCTGACGAACGTCTCTTACGCTTTACAAATCACCCGCTTCCCTGGAGGAAAGCCGGATGTCACGCAGCTTTCATGGTGCTTCCATCACAGCGGAGACACAAAGGGAAACCCCTGCTTTAGTCTGCTTATAATGTGGCACCATCTGTCTCCCCAAACACAAGGAGTCCACAGTGACCGTATGATCGCGGTGGAGCGAGGGATGGCAAAGAAAGAGAGAGCATTGTCTCTGCTTTGGTCTCGTTCCAACAGTCAGAGACTACACCTTCATCCTGCACTACAAAAAGACTGGAAACTTCACACGGGCAGCCTATATTAAGGCAGGTGAGAACAGCAGTTCATTAAGGATGAATCTCCGCGTCTGTGGCCCTGGCGGATCCTGGCAGTCACACTAGGCTTATTATGAGTCACAAAGGCTGGCGAGAGATTTTAAATTCTCCCGAATCAATCCTTCCCCAGATCCAGTCAAAGAAGTTGCTCTCTGCTAGTAATCACCGCCGCAGATTACTTAACACCCAGGTGCATCCATCTGCCCAAGCCAAGAACAAATGCTCTCTCCAAATGTTGAACATCAGAGGGTAAAAGAAAACGTCAAAGAATATTAAATACACGCACTTCAGATTTATCTACCACGAACTTAGCAGAACCATGGAAGTCCAAGTTTAAACCTGCCCACTTTCTGCTCTATAAAACTAATTCAAGCAAAATTAAGTGAATCGAAGTCATTTGAAAATTAAATTATCCACTTAATTCCACTTTTCACTTTTTCCTTACCAATAAAAATAACAACCAATAATATTCAAATAGGTCCAAGCAAATATCGAATGGTCTTTTTGCTTAAAATGCCCATCCCTAGTAACCAAAAGGCCGGTGTGAGCAATTTAAAACACGTCACAATACTTGTAATCGCAACTACAACATGCATTCACAGTATTCAGACAACAATGTGCTAGAAGACCAATAATAAAAAAGTGCTATCAGAAACAGTGTAAAATGACTCTACATCCAATTAAAGAGGAATAGTTAAGCTCACCTCATAATGAAACATGCAGCTGTACAGTGCTGTCTCGGTACTAACAATACTCTACGGTCGCCAATGTGACTAGATTATTTATTTTGCTATTTTCTTCATTTCAGTCACCAATGGCCTCTCACAACTAAGCAAAGCTGAATGAACTAAAATACAAGAAAAGTGACATCTTAATTATGTGCATACACACTCAACCAGAGTTCGCCGTTCCTACTACACTTGATTACATCACATGATTACACATGATTTGATTGAGGGCTAGTGATGGGAATTTCGCCTCGTTTTAATGAGTCAGAACATTTAAATTAGATCAAGAAGATCTGTCTATTTTCCCAAACTGCAAATTGAGGCAAAGAACCGACTCGTTCGTGACGGCCACATCGAGAGCAGTGTTGACAGAGTTTCGTTTGACTCACAGGCCTGGCAACCTGCGGCAGATTTCTAAAATATAAGAAAAATACACATTAATTACTGAAGCCCTGAATAGGCTTTAAAATGACATACTAAAGGAATAATTGTATTTTTATTGCTTATCAGTCTTCTGGATTAGAGTACAGACTACATTTTTAACATGTCATGTTATAAATAACATCATTATTAATACTGCACTGCAAGCCGAAAACAGTAGCACCAGTCATCACCGTAGCACCTGAACTAAGCGCATACAAAAGAACATCCCTATTCGGAGCTTCCGGGTCTCTGGCTCAACAGTGAAGCTTCAGACGTTTCAGCCGGCTTTATTGCACGATCATGTGACATTTGTTTCGTGATCATGTAGATCTTGCTTTTAAAAAACGAAACTTTACAATGATTGGAACATCAAAATGACGTTAAAAAGTAAAAAAATATATATATTTAAAAACGAGCAGAAAAACATTTGAGAAGCTCAACTGTGTGTGAGAGATTGTGAGAGAGGGCCGAAGGGGGATGTGTGAAGGCGCTTTCAGACCGAACGCGGCATGCGCTGCGCTTTGCTCTGAAACATTATTTTCTATGGCTTGCGCGACGCATGAACTCGGCGGCCTCTTGCGCGCACCACGGTCAAAGTTGAAATTTGAAATTTTGCCGTGACACAATTTCACGCGACCAACAGAATCAAAGCAACGAAGGCGTCTAGTGTTCGGTCTGTCCCGCCTAAACACAAACACACAAAGCGGGTATGTAGGAAAAGCTAATCTTAAAAGTCTCCGAGTGTCCAGAATCTACAAAGTCCACAGCATATTCTTTCTTGGTGCTAGCAGAGTTAGCTCTAATGCTTGCTCAGTTAACCGGGACAGGAGAGTTTAGAAAACCACGCCTACTTTTTGCGTTGAGCCCCGCGACAAGCACAGTGTTCTCGCTGCTTTTGAGAGGAAGCGCAAACCCCGCGGCGAGCGTTTGGTCTGAAATCGGCTTAAGTGTTGATGGTTTTGAAGGTGGTGCAGACAGAGAGTAAATACTGTAAACAGCTCCATCTGGAACAGACTTACTTGTGTTGGTAAATAATAGTACAGTTTTTGTATAATCTAATAATCTAATAATACTAATGCATGCATAAGTAGATTTTCAAGAGGTTTTGAATTTGTACAGTAAAATGGAGTGTAATTTGTGATTGTCTTTTTTGGTTACCTGTGTCTAAATAGTAATCTTTTTATCACATTGACTAGGTTGCACTGAAAAAAAGAGACATGAACAGAATACATATTTAAACAAGCAATGCAAAAACAAGAAAATACCTTCAGGGTTCTAATGGTTATTACTGACTAATATTCGGTGCTATACATTGCTAAAATTCTGGTATACATTTTACTGTCCAGCAGTTTTCGGCTATGACCACATCCTCTCCAGTGAGCGCCACTAAACTCTGAGAATGATTGGAGACTCTTCCACACTGAGAAAGCACAAAAATGCAAACCCCCCAACACCCCCAGAGGCTCTGAAGGCTGAGGAAAACCAGCTGAACACAAGACTCTCTACCATCTTCCGCTGCATTTGGGTCTAAGGTGCAGCCACAGCTCACTGAGCCCTGGGCGCCCTCAACAGCAATCTCCATATTCATGAAATGATAATGGCCAATAAACAAAGTCCTAACTGTGAAACGCAACTTTAATGCGCCAAACTCCGAGCACATTTGAAGCCAGCAGACACTCAATGGAAGTAATCCGTGGACCTCAGCTCATCTCTAGCAGACGCTGATACAGTGCAGGTATTTAGTTAAATGTCAAACCCAAATAATCTAGAATTTGGACAAAAAACACAAAACCCCTAAAACTCTGAACACCGTCTTACAACCTGAAGGAGTACAAATCTTATCTCCTTGTAGAACATGTACAAGTAAGGTTTATTCAAAGAAGCATTAATTTTTCCCCCTCATTTTTTATATCAGCCAGTTTGAGAAAGAGAACTGCATTAAAAACATTAAAAACATTTTTCAAACTGTTTTAATTGATAAAGATGACACTTTGGCCAAACTGTACAAATAAATAAACAGATAAAGACAGACCTACAGACAGACAGACAAAGAAAGAAAGGAAGCAGGTCGTACTTTATATAAGTAAGCAACCAATAGAAGCATGCAGCCACGGAAACGTAAATTCATCTCCATGCACAACTATTAATGGATTAAACCATTTTTCCTGGAGCAATTTAGGGAAAGAGAAAAATCACATTTGTTGTTCAACTAACTGTCACCATAAACAAAAATCAGGTGCTTTATACTGCTGCTTTCCCAACTTAGCAACTCACATAGCCGAAACATTCGGACCATCATCAGCAGTGAAGTCTATAATACTGGGTGCTGACTGATCAACAAATGAACGTTTAACTCAATTGAACAGTTTGCTGACAACTGACCAATAGAATGGGAAGCTTCTTAGCAGCCATTCACAAGTTTAAAGGGACCATGCCCCATACGAAGCATTACCCAGAGGGATATAGAGTCTGGAACCATGTTCTCTGGAGTGAAGGACATGAGGCACTCAAGATCAAACTAACAATCCCACATCCCTATTTAATATCACTGACGCTCTCAATGTAGGGCTGCAAAAATGAACTCAGAGGAATCTATTTGTTGGGTTTATGCTATTGCATGCTGTGATATGTACCTGTTTAAGACACTTCATTATAACCAAACCGAAACGCAAAGTATATGCATGTCAAAAAGAGCTACAAGAGAGTCTTTGAGTGTGTAAGTGAGAAATTGCCACTGTGCACTAAACCAAGCCAAACTAATACACAAATTTAGCAAAAAATGTGAATCAATTTAAGAAAAAAAAAAGGATGTATAAAACGAACAGGGTGAGACTGGAGAACAATGGTCTGGTTGTTCATTCTTAATTCAGCAGGACAGGTTTTGATCTTACCAGGCTGCTGCTCTGTATCTTCCACCGGCTCAGACATCGGCTGGCTGACGCTCTGGACCAGTTCTGTGTTGTGAATCTGAACAGGTCCAGACTCTGCGTCTGATGGAGCTGGTTGTGTTTCTTCCTCGACCTCCATGCGTGCTTCCACCTCCTCCTGCAGGGAGTCTATGTCCATGTGCACTGGGCCTGGCTCCAAGCCAGCCTGTTTACACACCGAACAAACGTAATCCTCTCCAGCCTGGACCTCCACATGACCTTCCACCTGCCGCTCACACTCCAGATGGAACCACCTGGAAAAGCAGAAAAAGGAGGAAATCAATAAACAACAACAACAACAAATAAATGTTTTTTATTCTATTCCTGTAAAGCAAACTGAAAGAGATTGGAGTATGAGAATTATTTGAAATAGTTACATATTTTAAATATTAATATAATACTAACAGTTTTTAATATTTTTTTATCATTCACTTCAGATGACTTATGTCGGGGTGATACAACAAAGAATAATAAATAAATCTAAAGCAGTCCTAACAACAGATAGACGATGATCTTTGGGTCCCAACGGACATAATTAAGGAAGCACTTTCAAAGAGTCAAATTCCACTGAGAAAACAGTGAGCGACTAAACAGTAAGCCAAAGAGAAGTGGCTGCTGTGTTTTACCTTTTGCAGTGCTGGCAGGACAGCAGGTCTTTGTGGATTTCGGGGTCCAGGCTGCCGGCACACAGAGAGCAGGGTAGAGAAGTTTCCTGCTGGCCAGCACAGTTTTCACACAACAGACTGTTGTGATGCCACTGACTGCTGTTCCGCGTGCCACACTGGACACACAAGCGACAGTTCTGAAACAGACCAAACATGAGCGGCAATGTGGTCAAACGCTTACACACCAGATTAAATAAGAATGCAACCCAACGAAGGCCTAAGGTGTGGCCCACAGAGAGGAATTTATCAGTTAGGCAGATAACAATTCAGTGTTTATTTCTTAAAATAGAAACCGATACAAATAGAGCATACTCAAATGTTTCACAGAAACTTATCTATAAATTGAGCTGTAAGAATTCTTAGGAGTGAAGATTTTGCAGTAATTTGTTATCAGTGCACCTCTGAAATAATGCATATCAGCTGCAGATTCAAACTGCCATTATACACCAAACAGCCTCAACTCTAAAACCCCTGATGTGAACTTGGACGATCTCATTACAGTGGAACCTGTCTAGGAGTGGATATACACTGGATGATGGTACCCCACCCCCACGTGTCCTGGCAGAACTGCGTGTAGCACTTGTGGAAGAGCGGAACGCATTGCCTCAGAACAACATCATGAGGCTTGTGAGGGGCATGAGACGCCGCTGTCAAGCTGTCATTGAGGCAAATAGTGGAAACTCCCGCTACTGACATTTGTGTTATTTGAGGCTGTCCCTGTTATTGTCTACATTTTTGGGGTAATAAACATTAAACTAATGAAAATGGTATTTCTTCTAATACATTATTAGTAATATCAAAGGGAACGTTACTTATTTCATTAAAATTCAGAGCAAATAGGACAAGCACTCATGTAAATAACAATATCCCTAACTTATTGACAGTAGTGCAAATTGGGCCGCAATAGACTATTCCTTTAAGCTCAAAGACAAACCTTACCAATAGAAAAAGAGATTATCAAAATTTCTATTTGAAAAACTTCAAATTTATCCAGTTTTCCTCATAAATCCTCCCTTGTGAAATAAAATCTCAGTTTCTCCACTGTGCTCGCACCTTACACCTCCAGCCGTTGGTGGGAATAGAGTCCATCACAGGCTGCAGACAGAACGTGTGATACCCTTTATCACACATGTCACACACCAGCATCTTTGTGTCCTCTCCAGGGTTTCTGAGAATGTAGAGAGTAATATGATAAGTGAGAAACATCTTGTTAACATAACATGTTATAACAACTGACAATTATAGCTTTTACATTCATTTTAGTTCACAGTAGAAGTTTATAATTACTGTCTTGACCACCATTCACATATGGATTACGTTGTAAAAGCAAATTTAACTGCAAAATATGACTTTCATTTCATAGAGATTGCGAAATAAGTTGTGAAAGGGGAGTAAAGACGATTCCTAGGAAGAAAAAAAACACCACAAACTGAAATCCCCTGCTACCAGTGCTAGCCATGAGGCCAATACACCGTCACAGGAAGACGTACCCGACCTGAGTTTGATTCTCGGAGAGCTGAGGGAGTTTCAATGGGACAATAAAATGCAACTTGAGGACATTAAAACGCTACAACGAACACTAGGCTGGAGAACGCAGAAGGTAGGATTGTGAAAGCTGAGGAGAGAATTCAGAGCTTGGACACTATCTTAACCAAAGGTGGGGTGGAGAAGGATTATCCGTTGGTGATTGCATTTGTGGAAAAGTTTGTGAGAATCTCTGTAGGCCGTTGGGGCCACAGTCCCATAACTGGGATCTGTTCGGGTAAAATTATTCAGCTTTAAACTCAATGATGCCTTGATGCTCTAGGTGGTGTGGAAAAAGATAGGTTTCACCTGGCAAGGCAAACATGTTAACTTGGACACTGAGTACGCCCGGCACATCCAGGAGAGGAAATATGTTGATGTTCAGATTTTGAGGGGTCAGGGCACTCAGTTTGAAACTATGTATCAAGCCCAGCTGAAAGTGAAATACGACGAGGGGGTCAGGAATTACAAGACAGTGGAAGAGGTGATGCAAGACAAGGCTAAGAGGGGTCTACCTGTTGAAACTGTCTCCAGAGAGACTGATGGAGCAGATATGACAGCTGACTTAACGGGAAAATATCAGGCGAGCTGGTGGCCAACCATCCCAATCCAGAAACAAGGTACAAAGAGAAAATGCAAATGTACAGAAGAGATCCACACATACAGAGTGAATGTCTCTAAAATAGATGCATTCAATAGGAATGGCAAAGAACTATGACTGACCTAGCTGGTTTTATTAAAAGTAAAATCATGACAAAGCGTAAGCTGGAACTTTTTCGAGCTGTTTGTAAGAAGGGTCCTTCTGTCGGGTACGCGAGGAGAAGCTCTTTCTTGAAGCCGCTTGCTGCAGACTCTGACAGGGTCACGACAGAGTCCTCTACCTTAGGAGTCGCTCTGTTACATTCTTTCCTTGTTATATGTTCAATATATGTTCTTGTACAGTTATACAGTTATGTGGATGCTTGTTATGTCAGAGTTTGACTTAAAAGCAAGGAGTCAAAATCATTTCTTTTAATGTTAATCAATTACTACACACAGGCACATATCAGAAGTATAGAGAAAGTCAATTTATAATGATTATAAAGAAAATAGAGGGGACTATTGCGACTTTCCTAAATGTCTATGCTCAGTGAAAATGTTTTACAGGCCATTTTATTTATTTAATGTCTATGGGATCATAATTTTTTTAAAGGCTCATGAGATCGTAATTTGTGGGGGAGACTTCAATGTACGTCAAAACCCAAGACTGGACTAAAACCAGAATAAAAATCTATAAACAGACAGAAATGATGATTGGAGAGAATTCTTCCCGTCCAGTCGAGATTACACCTATTACTCCCCCCATGCAGTATATTATAGGGCAGATCATTTATTTATAATATGAGGTCTACATAGTATAAGAAAAAGAAAAACTGTTTGGATCATAATCCTATTTACATGTCAGTGTGCCTCGATAGAAAACCAGTAAGTGCCTCCATAAGGTAGACTTGAAATTTTATCACTAAATAAATGTCTTACAGATATTATAAATAATCCGGAGATTATGGAGAGTTTAAAAAACAAAATCAGAATATGTTTAGAATGAAATTAAGTGACGCAATAGTGAGGTAGGAGGAAAGTTGGAACTTTTATCATATAAATTAGAGAAGCAACGAGCAGACTGTGCCATTTACAGAATAGGGAAAAATTGAGGACTAGAAAAAAAAAATTAGAATTTTTTTTTTAAATGTTTTATAGAACACTGTACTGCCAACCTCAAATTGATAACCTCCAAACCTCCATAAGGTATTCTTCGCCTTTTTTAAATGACCTTTTACAGAGGAACAAAAATAAGAATTTAGAAGCAGAAAAGACAAAGGGAGAATTGCACTCAGCAATATCACAGAAAACAAATAAATCCCCAGCACAGACGGCTTCACCAGCAAGTGCTATAAACAATTTCGAGGCCAGCTGATTCCAGTTACTTAGATCCTGTAATTGGATGGAGAGAATGTCATGGAGAGAAGACATCATTTCAGTTATCCCAAGGGATGTAAAAGACAAGCTAGAATGTGGTAATTATTTTGTATTAGTGTGTTAAATGTAGATACTACTACAGTGAGGGTTAAAATAAATGTTTTGGTTTTTTTTTGTCAAACCCAAGAAATATACAGTGCATCTGGAAAGTATTCACAGCACATCACTTTTTCCACATTTTGTTATATTACAGCCTTATTCCAAAATGGATTTTTTTTTAAAATTCTACACACCCCATAATGACATGAAAAAAGTTTACTTGCGAGTTTTGCAAATTTTCTAAAAATAAAAAATTGAGAAAGCTCATGTACATAAGTATTCACAGCCTTTGCCATGAAGCTCAAAATTGAGCTCAGGTGCATCCTGTTTCCCTGATCATCCTTGAGATGTTTCTGCAGCTTAATTGGAGTCCACCTGTGGTAAATTCAGATGACTGGACATGATTTGAAGAGACACACACCTGTCTATATAAGGTCCCACAGTAGACAGTTCATGTCAGAGCACAAACCAAGCATGAAGTCAAAGGAATTGTCTGTAGAACTCTGAGACAGGATTTTCTCAAGGCACAAATCTGGGGAAGGTTACAGAAACATTTCTGCTGCTTTGAAGGTCCCAATGAGCACAGTGGTCTCCATTATCCGTAAGTGGAAGAAGTTCAAAACCACCAGGACTCTTCCTAGAGATGGCCAGCCATCTAAACTGAGTGATCGGGGGAGAAGGGTCTTAGTCAGGGAGGTGACCAAGAACCCGATGGTCACTCTGTCAGAGCTCCAGAGGTTATCTGTGGAGAGAGAACCTTCCAGAAGGACAACCATCTCTGCAGCAATCCACCAATCAGGTATGGTAGAGTGGCCAGACAGAAGCCACTGCTTAGTTAAAGGCACATGGCAGCCCGTCTAGCGTTTGCTAAAAGGCACTTGAAGGACTCAGACCATGAGAAACAAAATTCTCTGGTCTGATGAGACAAAGATTGAACTCTTTGGTGTTAACACCAGGCACACGTTTGGATGAAAACCAGGCACCGCTCATCACCAATACCATCCCTACAGTGAAGCATGGTGGTGGCATCATTAATTCCGTTATTCTTTTTTGTTTTTTTGGGGTTGTACTTTTGCTATCACTGCACTTATTTAAAAACCTGTATCGAAAAACCACATCAATTGGCTCACAGGGACTTTCCTTTATTATTTAATTATGTTGCTGTGTTTCGATGCTGAGCAAAATATTGTTTTTTCAAATGGAATCAAACATGTAATGGTGAATCCCTGGCAATTAAACGCCACCACTTTCCTTGAACACTGATGACCCATCACTTGTCTAACATTCCTCTCAGAAATGATGAAATAGTTCCACAGGTCTGTCTTTCTTAAATCACTGATCATCTGCTGCTCAGCCACTTGACCACCACAGGAATGAGAAAGGATTAGATAACGTTCATTACAAGTCCTCATTTTTACTACCATTAAAATGATTTATGTGTTAGATTTGACACTTCATTGCAGATGTTTTTTAAGGAGGTCCAGAAGTATATGTTCCAGTAGTGAACATACTGTACCTTCTATTTACCCTCCAAATCATATCAGCCGCACTTCTACTTGGCACTGGGATTTAGAGTTTCTTTACTGTACAATAATGCACTAAACTGTGGAAACCTGTTTAATATGCTCTTTGTTTAAAATGATTACTTTGAGAAATGCCCTGAATTCATTTTAAGATACATAAAACAAACAACAATATACAAACACTATATAACACTAGAATAAAAGACATTTATTTAGTGATAACATTTCAAAAAGAAAAGGAGTAGAAGCTAGTAAAAGATTTAAATCTAGCTTTTAGATCCTCTTCCATGTTGTCCTCCTTTTATCATCATCTTTCTGTTCTGTCTTCCCAGGCTTACGCTCATCTTTCTTGATGGGCTCACCCTTATTTTTTTCCTTCATGGGTTTATCTCATCTTTTGGGTTGACCTTCACAAGATTATCTTTTTGACCAACCCTCATGAGCTGATCCTCACCATTTTGGCCTAGATTCACAGACTCTTTCTCATCTTAGCTCAAAGTTTTGATGATTGCCCAAGGGTTCATCATCATTAAGGGTCAAGGCAGCCAGACTTAAAACAAGCTGATCATTCACAGCAGGCCACAATCCTGCCTGAAACAGAGCTGACTGCAGCATCATTTAATATCATTTGCTGTGTAGCCGTTTTATTTTTACATTAAGATGCATGTTCAGTCCAAAATGGTGTGATACGCTGAATGAGGTCTCTACTGCAATCTCATTTGGAATGTTCTGTGATGTCATATAGAATTTTATGCTTTGCATTTCTGGGGGAATAATGAAAACTTAGCTGCATTTCTAAACCAGGCTTTAACAAAACAATATGACATTCAAAACACAGCCAAGTACACATCCACTAAGGACACCTAGCAAGGACAAATATGATCGTGTGTAACCAGAAAACGTTTACAGAATATCTGAATGAGACGCGGAAGACTCAATATGTTGCTATGAGCATATGCAGCATAAAAATCCCTCGCAAAGTAATACCAAAGTGAAGGTGAAATGTCCTGCTTAGTTATTGACAGGTCTTATAGAATTCTGATAAGTTCTGATGGATTCAACAGTGACCCATTATACAAACACCCCTGTCAAAATAGGATTAAAAAAAAGGTAAAACTATATCATTGCTGCTGTCAGTAAAAATTATGATCAAAAGATGTAGTTTCAAGGAAAGTACTGAAAAAAAACTATTAAAGGGATTAAAAATGAACAATTTTGTGGCGAATTGTGAAATACGGATTTGGATGAGTCAAACAGTGGCCCAATGAAACAAAGAAGGGGGCACACAAGACACGTACTGTATGTGTGCCACCGAGCAGGTCACATTTAAATAAACAGAGCTAGGGCCAACAACTCTTCTGCAGCTACACAGAGGTAGTAGATGTTACTCACTTGCACGTCTGGCAGACTTTGCATTCTGGGCACTGCCAGCCAGCTCTCATCAGAGGGGTTACACTGATGTCCAGACACAGGCCATGGTAATGGAGGCCGCAACTAGTGCAGAACAGCTGGTCCAACAGGTCTCCTGGACTGTCACACAACACACAGTTCACTTCTGCAGTGGCTGTAGGACAGAGAAAGGTGAAGGGTTAAACGAAGAGTGGATGCAGGATTCATTATATGTGTAAATAAACAGAAAAATGGAGGCCCTTTTATGCTGTAATTTTTGTTTATACAGTGGAGGAAATAAGTATTTGACCCCTCGCGGATTTTGTAAGTTTGTCCAATGACAAAGAAATGAAAAGTCT